>JAECWN010000228.1:0-128662 GCA_018150725.1 Drosophila quadrilineata | reverse complement strand
TTACTATTTTTGGCCATATTTGGATTCCTTTATCAACTTTAAGAAGACATAACTTTTCCAAAATTCAGGCAATTTAAAAATTTATACATTTCTGAAAAACGCTTTAATCCTTTTTACAAATAGCATTTAAAATTCTTTACATATAGAAACTGTGGTTCAAAGAGAAAGAAATTGCAGTGAAATCGTTTTTTAGTAGAAAATTGACGATTTTGTCAACTTTGAAGAGCAATAACTTTGCTAAAAATCACCCAATTTTTAAAATTTTTGCATATCTGTTTATGGTATCGAACATAGTTTGAATCTGCATTAAAATTTTTTACTTTTGAAACATTTTATTTTTTGACTATTTTGGCCATTTCTGGATTCCTTTATCAACTTTAAGAAGTCATAACTTTTCCAAAAATCAGCCGATTTTCAATATTTTTACATTTTTGAAAAACGTTTTCATCCTTTTTTCAACTAGCATTTAAAATTCTTTACATATAGAAACTATGGTTGAAAGAGAAAGAAATTGCAGTGAAATCGTTTTTTAGTAGAAAATTGACGATTTTGTCAACTTTGAAGAGCAATAACTTTGCTAACAATCTCACAATTTTTAAAATTCGTACATTTCTGTTTATGGTATCGAACATAGTTTGAATTTGCATTAAAATTTTTTACTTTACTTTTGAATTTTTGACTATTTTTGGCCATATTTGGATTCCTTTATCAACTTTAAGAAGACATAACTTTTCCAAAATTCAGGCAATTTAAAAATTTATACATTTCAGAAAAACGCTTTAATCCTTTTTACAAATAGCATTTAAAATTCTTTACATATAGAAACTGTGGTTCAAAGAGAAAGAAATTGCAGTGAAATCGTTTTTTAGTAGAAAATTGACGATTTTGTCAACTTTGAAGAGCAATAACTTTGCTAAAAATCACCCAATTTTTTAAATTTTCGCATATCTGTTTATGGTATCGAACATAGTTTGAATCTGCATTAAAATTTTTTACTTTTGAAACATTTTATTTTTTGACTATTTTTGGCCATTTTTGTATTCCTTTATCAACTTTAAGAAGTCATAACTTTTCCAAAAATCAGCCGATTTTCAAAATTTTTACATTTTTGAAAAACGTTTTCATCCTTTTTCAAATAGCATTTAAAATTCTTTACATATAGAAACTATGTTTGAAAGAGAAAGAAATTGCAGTGAAATCGTTTTTTAGTAGAAAATTGACGATTTTGTCAACTTTGAAGAGCAATAACTTTGCTAAAAATCTCCCAATTTTTAAAATTTGTACATTTCTGTTTATGGTATCGAACATAGTTAAAATTTGCATTAAAATTTTTTACTTTTGAAACTTTTTAATTTTTGACTATTTTTGGCCATATTTGGATTCCTTTATCAACTTTAAGAAGTCATAACTTTTCCAAAATTCAGGCAATTTAAAAATTTATACATTTCTGAAAAACACTTTAATCCTTTTTTCAAATAGCATTTAAAATTCTTTACATATAGAAACTGTGGTTCAAAGAGATAGAAATTGCAGTGAAATCGTTTTTTAGTAGAAAATTGACGATTTTGTCAACTTTGAAGAGCAATAACTTTGCTAAAAATCACCCAATTTTTAAAATTTTTGCATATCTGTTTATGGTATCGAACATAGTTTGAATCTGCATTAAAATTTTTTACTTTTGAAACATTTTATTTTTTGACTATTTTGGCCATTTCTGGATTCCTTTATCAACTTTAAGAAGTCATAACTTTTCCAAAAATCAGCCGATTTTCAAAATTTTTACATTTTTGAAAAACGTTTTCATCCTTTTTCAACTAGCATTTAAAATTCTTTACATATAGAAACTATGGTTGAAAGAGAAAGAAATTGCAGTGAAATCGTTTTTTAGTAGAAAATTGACGATTTTGTCAACTTTGAAGAACAATAACTTTGCCAAAAATCACCCAATTTTTAAAATTTTTGCATTTCTGTTTATGGTATCGAACATAGTTTGAAATTGCATAAAAGATTTTTACATTTGAAACATTTTAATTTTTGACTATTTTTGGCCATTTTTGGATTCCTTTATCAACTTTAAGAAGTCATAACTTTTCCAAAATCAGCCGATTTTCAAAATTTTTACATTTCTGAAAAACGCTTTAATCCTTTTTTCAAATAGCATTTAAAATTCTTTACATATAGAAACTATGGTTCAAAGAGAAAGAAATTGCAGTGAAATCGTTTTTTAGTAGAAAATTGACGATTTTGTCAACTTTGAAGAGCAATAACTTTGCTAAAAATCACCCAATTTTTAAAATTTTTGCATATCTGTTTATGGTATCGAACATAGTTTGAATCTGCATTAAAATTTTTTACTTTTGAAACATTTTATTTTTTGACTATTTTTGGCCATTTTTGGATTCCTTTATCAACTTTAAGAAGTCATAACTTTTCCAAAAATCAGCCGATTTTCAAAATTTTTACATTTTTGAAAAACGCTTTAATCCTTTTTTCAACTAGCATTTAAAATTCTTTACATATAGAAACTATGGTTGAAAGAGAAAGAAATTGCAGTGAAATCGTTTTTTAGTAGAAAATTGACGATTTTGTCAACTTTGAAGTGCAATAACTTTGCTAAAAATCACCCAATTTTTGAAATTTGTACATTTCTGTTTATGGTATCGAACATAGTTAGAATCTGAATTAAAATTTTTTACTTTTGAAACATTTAAATTTTTGACTATTTTTGGCCATTTTTGGATTCCTTTATCAACTTTAAGAAGTCATAACTTTTCCAAAAATCAGCCGATTTTCCCAATTTTTAAATTTCTGAAAAACGCTTTAATCCTTTTTTCAACTAGAATTTAAAATTCTTTACATATAGAAACTGTGGTTCAAAGAGAAAGAAATTGCAGTGAAATCGTTTTTTAGTAGAAAATTGACGATTTTGTCAACTTTGAAGAGCAATAACTTTGCTAAAAATCACCCAATTTTTAAAATTTGTACATTTCTGTTTATGGTATCGAACATAGTTTGAATCTGCATTAAAATTTTTTACTTTTGAAACATTTTATTTTTTGACTATTTTGGGCCATTTCTGGATTCCTTTATCAACTTTAAGAAGTCATAACTTTTCCAAAAATCAGCCGATTTTCAATATTTTTACATTTTTGAAAAACGTTTTCATCCTTTTTTCAACTAGCATTTAAAATTGTTTACATGTAGAAACTATGGTTGAAAGAGGAAGAAATTGCAGTGAAATCGTTTTTTACTAGAAAATTGACGATTTTGTCAACTTTGAAGAACAATAATTTTGCCAAAAATCACCCAATATTTGAAATTTTTGCAATTCTGTTTATGGTATCGAACATAGTTTGAAAATGCATAAAAGATTTTTACATTTGAAATATTTTAATTTTTGACTATTTTTGGCCATTTTTGGATTCCTTTATCAACTTTAAGAAGTCATAACTTTTCCAAAAATCAGCCGATTTTCAAAATTTTTACATTTTTGAAAAACGTTTTCATCCTTTTTTCAAATAGCATTTAAAATTCTTTACATATAGAAACTATGTGTGAAAGAGAAAGAAATTGCAGTGAAATCGTTTTTTAGTAGAAAATTGACGATTTTGTCAACTTTGAAGAGCAATAACTTTGCTAAAAATCTCCCAATTTTTAAAATTTGTACATTTCTGTTTATGGTATCGAACATAGTTAAAATTTGCATTAAAATTTTTTACTTTTGAAACTTTTGAATTTTTGACTATTTTTGGCCATATTTGGATTCCTTTATCAACTTTAAGAAGTCATAACTTTTCCAAAATTCAGGCAATTTAAAAATTTATACATTTCTGAAAAACGCTTTAATCCTTTTTACAAATAGCATTTAAAATTCTTTACATATAGAAACTGTGGTTCAAAGAGAAAGAAATTGCAGTGAAATCGTTTTTTAGTAGAAAATTGACGATTTTGTCAACTTTGAAGAGCAATAACTTTGCTAAAAATCACCCAATTTTTAAAATTTTTGCGATATCTGTTTATGGTATCGAACATAGTTTGAATCTGCATTAAAATTTTTTACTTTTGAAACATTTTATTTTTTGACTATTTTTGGCCATTTTTGGATTCCTTTATCAACTTTAAGAAGTCATAACTTTTCCAAAAATCAGCCGATTTTCAAAATTTTTACATTTTTGAAAAACGTTTTCATCCTTTTTTCAAATAGCATTTAAAATTCTTTACATATAGAAACTATGGTTGAAAGAGAAAGAAATTGCAGTGAAATCGTTTTTTAGTAGAAAATTGACGATTTTGTCAACTTTGAAGAGCAATAACTTTGCTAAAAATCTCCCAATTTTTAAAATTTGTACATTTCTGTTTATGGTATCGAACATAGTTTGAATTTGCATTAAAATTTTTTACTTTTGAAACTTTTTAATTTTTGACTATTTTTGGCCATATTTGGATTCCTTTATCAACTTTAAGAAGTCATAACTTTTCCAAAATTCAGGCAATTTAAAAATTTATACATTTCTGAAAAACGCTTTAATCCTTTTTCAAATAGCATTTAAAATTCTTTACATATAGAAACTGTGGTTCAAAGAGATAGAAATTGCAGTGAAATCGTTTTTTAGTAGAAAATTGACGATTTTGTCAACTTTGAAGAGCAATAACTTTGCTAAAAATCACCCAATTTTTAAAATTTTTGCATATCTGTTTATGGTATCGAACATAGTTTGAATCTGCATTAAAATTTTTTACTTTTGAAACATTTTATTTTTTGACTATTTTTGGCCATTTTTGGATTCCTTTATCAACTTTAAGAAGTCATAACTTTTCCAAAAATCAGCCGATTTTCAATATTTTTACATTTTTGAAAAACGTTTTAATCCTTTTTTCAACTAGCATTTAAAATTCTTTACATATAGAAACTATGGTTGAAAGAGAAAGAAATTGCAGTGAAATCGTTTTTTAGTAGAAAATTGACGATTTTGTCAACTTTGAAGAACAATAATTTTGCTAAAAATCACCCAATTTTTGAAATTTTTGCAATTCTGTTTATGGTATCGAACATAGTTTGAATCTGCATTAAAATTTTTTACTTTTGAAATATTTTAATTTTTGACTATTTTTGGCCATTTTTGGATTCCTTTATCAACTTTAAGAAGTCATAACTTTTCCAAAAATCAGCCGATTTTCAAAATTTTTACATTTTTGAAAAACGTTTTCATCCTTTTTTCAAATAGCATTTAAAATTCTTTACATATAGAAACTATGTGTGAAAGAGAAAGAAATTGCAGTGAAATCGTTTTTTAGTAGAAAATTGACGATTTTGTCAACTTTGAAGAGCAATAACTTTGCTAAAAATCTCCCAATTTTTAAAATTTGTACATTTCTGTTTATGGTATCGAACATAGTTTGAATTTGCATTAAAATTTTTTACTTTTGAAACTTTTGAATTTTTGACTATTTTTGGCCATATTTGGATTCCTTTATCAACTTTAAGAAGTCATAACTTTTCCAAAATTCAGGCAATTTAAAAATTTATACATTTCTGAAAAACGCTTTAATCCTTTTTACAAATAGCATTTAAAATTCTTTACATATAGAAACTGTGGTTCAAAGAGAAAGAAATTGCAGTGAAATCGTTTTTTAGTAGAAAATTGACGATTTTGTCAACTTTGAAGAGCAATAACTTTGCTAAAAATCACCCAATTTTTAAAATTTTTGCATATCTGTTTATGGTATCGAACATAGTTTGAATCTGCATTAAAATTTTTTACTTTTGAAACATTTTATTTTTTGACTATTTTTGGCCATTTCTGGATTCCTTTATCAACTTTAAGAAGTCATAACTTTTCCAAAAATCAGCCGATTTTCAAAATTTTTACATTTTTGAAAAACGTTTTAATCCTTTTTCAACTAGCATTTAAAATTCTTTACATATAGAAACTATGTGTGAAAGAGAAAGAAATTGCAGTGAAATCGTTTTTTAGTAGAAAATTGACGATTTTGTCAACTTTGAAGAGCAATAACTTTGCTAAAAATCACCCAATTTTTAAAATTTGTACATTTCTGTTTATGGTATCGAACATAGTTTAAATTTGCATTAAAATTTTTTACTTTTGAAACTTTTCAATTTTTGACTATTTTTGGCCATATTTGGATTCCTTTATCAACTTTAAGAAGTCATAACTTTTCCAAAATTCAGGCAATTTAAAAATTTATACATTTCTGAAAAACACTTTAATCCTTTTTACAAATAGCATTTAAAATTCTTTACATATAGAAACTGTGGTTCAAAGAGATAGAAATTGCAGTGAAATCGTTTTTTAGTAGAAAATTGACGATTTTGTCAACTTTGAAGAGCAATAACTTTGCTAAAAATCACCCAATTTTTAAAATTTTTGCATATCTGTTTATGGTATCGAACATAGTTTGAATCTGCATTAAAATTTTTTACTTTTGAAACATTTTATTTTTTGACTATTTTGGGCCATTTCTGGATTCCTTTATCAACTTTAAGAAGTCATAACTTTTCCAAAAATCAGCCGATTTTCAATATTTTTACATTTTTGAAAAACGTTTTCATCCTTTTTTCAACTAGCATTTAAAATTGTTTACATATAGAAACTATGGTTGAAAGAGAAAGAAATTGCAGTGAAATCGTTTTTTAGTAGAAAATTGACGATTTTGTCAACTTTGAAGAACAATAATTTTGCCAAAAATCACCCAATATTTGAAATTTTTGCAATTCTGTTTATGGTATCGAACATAGTTTGAAAATGCATAAAAGATTTTTACATTTGAAATATTTTAATTTTTGACTATTTTTGGCCATTTTTGGATTCCTTTATCAACTTTAAGAAGTCATAACTTTTCCAAAAATCAGCCGATTTTCAAAATTTTTACATTTTTGAAAAACGTTTTCATCCTTTTTTCAAATAGCATTTAAAATTCTTTACATATAGAAACTATGGTTGAAAGAGAAAGAAATTGCAGTGAAATCGTTTTTTAGTAGAAAATTGACGATTTTGTCAACTTTGAAGAGCAATAACTTTGCTAAAAATCTCCCAATTTTTAAAATTTGTACATTTCTGTTTATGGTATCGAACATAGTTTGAAATTTGCATTAAAATTTTTTACTTTTGAAACTTTTTAATTTTTGACTATTTTTGGCCATATTTGGATTCCTTTATCAACTTTAAGAAGTCATAACTTTTCCAAAATTCAGGCAATTTAAAAATTTATACATTTCTGAAAAACGCTTTAATCCTTTTTCAAATAGCATTTAAAATTCTTTACATATAGAAACTGTGGTTCAAAGAGAAAGAAATTGCAGTGAAATCGTTTTTTAGTAGAAAATTGACGATTTTGTCAACTTTGAAGAGCAATAACTTTGCTAAAAATCACCCAATTTTTAAAATTTTTGCATATTCTGTTTATGGTATCGAACATAGTTTGAATCTGCATTAAAATTTTTTACTTTTGAAACATTTTATTTTTTGACTATTTTGGCCATTTCTGGATTCCTTTATCAACTTTAAGAAGTCATAACTTTTCCAAAAATCAGCCAATTTTCAATATTTTTACATTTTTGAAAAACGCTTTAATCCTTTTATCAACTAGCATTTAAAATTCTTTACATATAGAAACTATGGTTGAAAGAGAAAGAAATTGCAGTGAAATCGTTTTTTAGTAGAAAATTGACGATTTTGTCAACTTTGAAGAGCAATAACTTTGCTAAAAATCACCCAATTTTTAAAATTTTTACATTTCTGTTTATGGTATCGAACATAGTTTGAATCTGCATTAAAATTTTTTACTTTTGAAACTTTTTAATTTTTGACTATTTTTGGCCATATTTGGATTCCTTTATCAACTTTAAGAAGTCATAACTTTTCCAAAAATCAGCCGATTTTCAAATTTTTACATTTCTGAAAAACGCTTTAATCCTTTTTTCAACTAGCATTTAAAATTCTTTACATATAGAAACTGTGGTTCAAAGAGAAAGAAATTGCAGTGAAATCGTTTTTTAGTAGAAAATTGACGATTTTGTCAACTTTGAAGAGCAATAACTTTGCTAAAAATCACCCAATTTTTAAAATTTGTACATTTCTGTTTATGGTATCGAACATAGTTTGAATCTGCATTAAAATTTTTTACTTTTGAAACATTTTAATTTTTTGACTATTTTTGGCCATTTTGGATTCCTTTATCAACTTTAAGAAGTCATAACTTTTCCAAAAATCAGCCGATTTTCAAAATTTTTACATTTTTGAAAAACGTTTTCATCCTTTTTTCAAATAGCATTTAAAATTCTTTACATATAGAAACTATGGTTGAAAGAGAAAGAAATTGCAGTGAAATCGTTTTTTAGTAGAAAATTGACGATTTTGTCAACTTTGAAGAGCAATAACTTTGCTAAAAATCACCCAATTTTTAAAATTTGTACATTTCTGTTTATGGTATCGAACATAGTTTGAATCTGCATTAAAATTTTTTACTTTTGAAACTTTTTAATTTTTGACTATTTTGGCCATATTTTGGATTCCTTTATCAACTTTAAGAAGTCATAACTTTTCCAAAATTCAGGCAATTTACAAAATTTATACATTTCTGAAAAACGCTTTAATCCTTTTTTCAAATAGCATTTAAAATTCTTTACATATAGAAACTGTGGTTCAAAGAGAAAGAAATTGCAGTGAAATCGTTTTTTAGTAGAAAATTGACGATTTTGTCAACTTTGAAGAGCAATAACTTTGCTAAAAATCACCCAATTTTTAAAATTTGTACATTTCTGTTTATGGTATCGAACATAGTTTGAATCTGCATTAAAGATTTTTACATTTGAAATATTTTAATTTTTGACTATTTTTGGCCATTTTTGGATTCCTTTATCAACTTTAAGAAGTCATAACTTTTCCAAAAATCAGCCGATTTTCAAAATTTTTACATTTTTGAAAAACGTTTTCATCCTTTTTTCAACTAGCATTTAAAATTGTTTACATGTAGAAACTATGGTTGAAAGAGGAAGAAATTGCAGTGAAATCGTTTTTTAGTAGAAAATTGACGATTTTGTCAACTTTGAAGAACAATAATTTTGCTAAAAATCACCCAATTTTTAAAATTTTTACATTTCTGTTTATGGTATCGAACATAGTTTGAATCTGCATTAAAGATTTTTACATTTGAAATATTTTAATTTTTGACTATTTTTGGCCATTTTTGGATTCCTTTATCAACTTTAAGAAGTCATAACTTTTCCAAAAATCAGCCGATTTTCAAAATTTTTACATTTTTGAAAAACGTTTTCATCCTTTTTCAAATAGCATTTAAAATTCTTTACATATAGAAACTATGTGTGAAAGAGAAAGAAATTGCAGTGAAATCGTTTTTTAGTAGAAAATTGACGATTTTGTCAACTTTGAAGAGCAATAACTTTGCTAAAAATCTCCCAATTTTTAAAATTTGTACATTTCTGTTTATGGTATCGAACATAGTTTGAATTTGCATTAAAATTTTTTACTTTTGAAACTTTTGAATTTTTGACTATTTTTGGCCATTTTTGGATTCCTTTATCAACTTTAAGAAGTCATAACTTTTCCAAAATTCAGGCAATTTAAAAATTTATACATTTCTGAAAAACACTTTAATCCTTTTTACAAATAGCATTTAAAATTCTTTACATATAGAAACTGTGGTTCAAAGAGAAAGAAATTGCAGTGAAATCGTTTTTTAGTAGAAAATTGACGATTTTGTCAACTTTGAAGAGCAATAACTTTGCTAAAAATCACCCAATTTTTAAAATTTTTGCATATCTGTTTATGGTATCGAACATAGTTTGAATCTGCATTAAAATTTTTTACTTTTGAAACATTTTATTTTTTGACTATTTTGGCCATTTCTGGATTCCTTTATCAACTTTAAGAAGTCATAACTTTTCCAAAAATCAGCCAATTTTCAATATTTTTACATTTTTGAAAAACGCTTTAATCCTTTTATCAACTAGCACTTAAAATTCTTTACATATAGAAACTATGTGTGAAAGAGAAAGAAATTGCAGTGAAATCGTTTTTTAGTAGAAAATTGACGATTTTGTCAACTTTGAAGAGCAATAACTTTGCTAAAAATCACCCAATTTTTAAAATTTGTACATTTCTGTTTATGGTATCGAACATAGTTTGAATCTGCATTAAAATTTTTTACTTTTGAAACTTTTTAATTTTTGACTATTTTTGGCCATTTCTGGATTCCTTTATCAACTTTAAGAAGTCATAACTTTTCCAAAAATCAGCCGATTTTCAAAATTTTTACATTTTTGAAAAACGTTTTCATCCTTTTTTCAACTAGCATTTAAAATTGTTTACATGTAGAAACTATGGTTGAAAGAGAAAGAAATTGCAGTGAAATCGTTTTTTAGTAGAAAATTGACGATTTTGTCAACTTTGAAGAACAATAATTTTGCCAAAAATCACCCAATATTTGAAATTTTTGCAATTCTGTTTATGGTATCGAACATAGTTTGAAAATGCATAAAAGATTTTTACTTTTGAAATATTTTAATTTTTGACTATTTTTGGCCATTTTTGGATTCCTTTATCAACTTTAAGAAGTCATAACTTTTCCAAAAATCAGCCGATTTTCAAAATTTTTACATTTTTGAAAAACGTTTTCATCCTTTTTTCAAATAGCATTTAAAATTCTTTACATATAGAAACTATGGTTCAAAGAGAAAGAAATTGCAGTGAAATCGTTTTTTAGTAGAAAATTGACGATTTTGTCAACTTTGAAGAGCAATAACTTTGCTAAAAATCTCCCAATTTTTAAAATTTGTACATTTCTGTTTATGGTATCGAACATAGTTTGAATTTGCATTAAAATTTTTTACTTTTGAAACTTTTGAATTTTTGACTATTTTTGGCCATATTTGGATTCCTTTATCAACTTTAAGAAGTCATAACTTTTCCAAAATTCAGGCAATTTAAAAATTTATACATTTCTGAAAAACACTTTAATCCTTTTTACAAATAGCATTTAAAATTCTTTACATATAGAAACTGTGGTTCAAAGAGAAAGAAATTGCAGTGAAATCGTTTTTTAGTAGAAAATTGACGATTTTGTCAACTTTGAAGAGCAATAACTTTGCTAAAAATCACCCAATTTTTAAAATTTTTGCATATCTGTTTATGGTATCGAACATAGTTTGAATCTGCATTAAAATTTTTTACTTTTGAAACATTTTATTTTTTGACTATTTTGGCCATTTCTGGATTCCTTTATCAACTTTAAGAAGTCATAACTTTTCCAAAAATCAGCCGATTTTCAATATTTTTACATTTTTGAAAAACGTTTTCATCCTTTTTTCAACTAGCATTTAAAATTCTTTACATATAGAAACTATGGTTGAAAGAGAAAGAAATTGCAGTGAAATCGTTTTTTAGTAGAAAATTGACGATTTTGTCAACTTTGAAGAGCAATAACTTTGCTAAAAATCACCCAATTTTTAAAATTTGTACATTTCTGTTTATGGTATCGAACATAGTTTGAATCTGCATTAAAATTTTTTACTTTTGAAACTTTTCAATTTTTGACTATTTTTGGCCATATTTGGATTCCTTCATCAACTTTAAGAAGTCATAACTTTTCCAAAAATCAGCCGATTTTCAAAATTTTTACATTTCTGAAAAACGTTTTCATCCTTTTTTCAACTAGCATTTAAAATTCTTTACATATAGAAACTATGGTTCAAAGAGAAAGAAATTGCAGTGAAATCGTTTTTTAGTAGAAAATTGACGATTTTGTCAACTTTGAAGAGCAATAACTTTGCTAAAAATCACCCAATTTTTTAAATTTTTGCATATCTGTTTATGGTATCGAACATAGTTTGAATCTGCATTAAAATTTTTTACTTTTGAAACATTTTAATTTTTGACTATTTTTGGCCATTTTTGGATTCCTTTATCAACTTTAAGAAGTCATAACTTTTCCAAAAATCAGCCGATTTTCAAAATTTTTACATTTTTGAAAAACGTTTTCATCCTTTTTTCAACTAGCATTTAAAATTGTTTACATGTAGAAACTATGGTTGAAAGAGAAAGAAATTGCAGTGTAATCGTTTTTTAGTAGAAAATTGACGATTTTCTCAACTTTGAAGATCAATCACTTTGCTAAAAATCACCCAACTTTTAAAATTTTTGCAATTCTGTTTATGGTATCGAACATAGTTTGAAAATGCATAAAAGTTTTTTACTTTTGAAACATTTTAATTTTTGACTATTTTTGGCCATTTTTGGATTCCTTTATCAACTTTAAGAAGTCATAACTTTTCCAAAATTCAGGCAATTTAAAAATTTATACATTTCTGAAAAACGCTTTAATCCTTTTTACAAATAGCATTTAAAATTCTTTACATATAGAAACTGTGGTTCAAAGAGAAAGAAATTGCAGTGAAATCGTTTTTTAGTAGAAAATTGACGATTTTGTCAACTTTGAAGAGCAATAACTTTGCTAAAAATCACCCAATTTTTAAAATTTTTGCGTATCTGTTTATGGTATCGAACATAGTTAAAATTTGCATTAAAATTTTTTACTTTTGAAACTTTTGAATTTTTGACTATTTTTGGCCATATTTGGATTCCTTTATCAACTTTAAGAAGTCATAACTTTTCCAAAATTCAGCCAATTTTCAAAATTTTTACATTTCTGAAAAACACTTTAATCCTTTTTACAAATAGCATTTAAAATTCTTTACATATAGAAACTGTGGTTCAAAGAGAAAGAAATTGCAGTGAAATCGTTTTTTAGTAGAAAATTGACGATTTTGTCAACTTTGAAGAGCAATAACTTTGCTAAAAATCACCCAATTTTTAAAATTTTTGCATTTCTGTTTATGGTATCGAACATAGTTTGAAATTTGCATTAAAATTTTTTACTTTTGAAACTTTTGAATTTTTGACTATTTTTGGCCATATTTGGATTCCTTTATCAACTTTAAGAAGTCATAACTTTTCCAAAATTCAGGCAATTTAAAAATTTATACATTTCTGAAAAACACTTTAATCCTTTTTACAAATAGCATTTAAAATTCTTTACATATAGAAACTGTGGTTCAAAGAGAAAGAAATTGCAGTGAAATCGTTTTTTAGTAGAAAATTGACGATTTTGTCAACTTTGAAGAGCAATAACTTTGCTAAAAATCACCCAATTTTTAAAATTTTTGCATATCTGTTTATGGTATCGAACATAGTTTGAATCTGCATTAAAATTTTTTACTTTTGAAACATTTTATTTTTTGACTATTTTTGGCCATTTTGGATTCCTTTATCAACTTTAAGAAGTCATAACTTTTCCAAAAATCAGCCGATTTTCAAAATTTTTACATTTTTGAAAAACGTTTTCATCCTTTTTTCAACTAGCATTTAAAATTCTTTACATATAGAAACTATGGTTGAAAGAGAAAGAAATTGCAGTGAAATCGTTTTTTAGTAGAAAATTGACGATTTTGTCAACTTTGAAGAGCAATAACTTTGCTAAAAATCACCCAATTTTTAAAATTTGTACATTTCTGTTTATGGTATCGAACATAGTTTGAATCTGCATTAAAATTTTTTACTTTTGAAACTTTTCAATTTTTGACTATTTTTGGCCATATTTGGATTCCTTCATCAACTTTAAGAAGTCATAACTTTTCCAAAAATCAGCCGATTTTCAAAATTTTTACATTTTTGAAAAACGTTTTCATCCTTTTTCAACTAGCATTTAAAATTGTTTACATATAGAAACTATGGTTGAAAGAGGAAGAAATTGCAGTGAAATCGTTTTTTAGTAGAAAATTGACGATTTTGTCAACTTTGAAGAACAATAATTTTGCCAAAAATCACCCAATATTTGAAATTTTTGCAATTCTGTTTATGGTATCGAACATAGTTTGAAAATGCATAAAAGATTTTTACATTTGAAATATTTTAATTTTTGACTATTTTTGGCCATTTTTGGATTCCTTTATCAACTTTAAGAAGTCATAACTTTTCCAAAAATCAGCCGATTCTCAAAATTTTTACATTTTTGAAAAACGTTTTCATCCTTTTTACAAATAGCATTTAAAATTCTTTACATATAGAAACTATGTGTGAAAGAGAAAGAAATTGCAGTGAAATCGTTTTTTAGTAGAAAATTGACGATTTTGTCAACTTTGAAGAGCAATAACTTTGCTAAAAATCTCCCAATTTTTAAAATTTGTACATTTCTGTTTATGGTATCGAACATAGTTAAAATTTGCATTAAAATTTTTTACTTTTGAAACTTTTGAATTTTTGACTATTTTTGGCCATATTTGGATTCCTTTATCAACTTTAAGAAGTCATAACTTTTCCAAAATTCAGGCAATTTAAAAATTTATACATTTCTGAAAAACACTTTAATCCTTTTTACAAATAGCATTTAAAATTCTTTACATATAGAAACTGTGGTTCAAAGAGAAAGAAATTGCAGTGAAATCGTTTTTTAGTAGAAAATTGACGATTTTGTCAACTTTGAAGAGCAATAACTTTGCTAAAAATCACCCAATTTTTAAAATTTTTGCATTTCTGTTTATGGTATCGAACATAGTTTGAATCTGCATTAAAATTTTTTACTTTTGAAACTTTTTAATTTTTGACTATTTTTGGCCATTTTTGGATTCCTTTATCAACTTTAAGAAGTCATAACTTTTCCAAAAATCAGCCGATTTTCAAAATTTTTACATTTTTGAAAAACGTTTTCATCCTTTTTCAACTAGCATTTAAAATTCTTTACATATAGAAACTATGGTTGAAAGAGAAAGAAATTGCAGTGAAATCGTTTTTTAGTAGAAAATTGACGATTTTGTCAACTTTGAAGAGCAATAACTTTGCTAAAAATCTCCCAATTTTTAAAATTTGTACATTTCTGTTTATGGTATCGAACATAGTTAAAATTTGCATTAAAATTTTTTACTTTTGAAACTTTTGAATTTTTGACTATTTTTGGCCATATTTGGATTCCTTTATCAACTTTAAGAAGTCATAACTTTTCCAAAATTCAGGCAATTTAAAAATTTATACATTTCTGAAAAACACTTTAATCCTTTTTACAAATAGCATTTAAAATTCTTTACATATAGAAACTGTGGTTCAAAGAGAAAGAAATTGCAGTGAAATCGTTTTTTAGTAGAAAATTGACGATTTTGTCAACTTTGAAGAGCAATAACTTTGCTAAAAATCACCCAATTTTTAAAATTTTTGCATATCTGTTTATGGTATCGAACATAGTTTGAATCTGCATTAAAATTTTTTACTTTTGAAACATTTTATTTTTTGACTATTTTGGCCATTTTTGGATTCCTTTATCAACTTTAAGAAGTCATAACTTTTCCAAAAATCAGCCAATTTTCAATATTTTTACATTTTTGAAAAACGCTTTAATCCTTTTTCAACTAGCATTTAAAATTCTTTACATATAGAAACTATGTGTGAAAGAGAAAGAAATTGCAGTGAAATCGTTTTTTAGTAGAAAATTGACGATTTTGTCAACTTTGAAGAGCAATAACTTTGCTAAAAATCACCCAATTTTTAAAATTTGTACATTTCTGTTTATGGTATCGAACATAGTTTGAATCTGCATTAAAATTTTTTACTTTTGAAACTTTTTAATTTTTGACTATTTTTGGCCATATTTGGATTCCTTTATCAACTTTAAGAAGTCATAACTTTTCCAAAATTCAGGCAATTTAAAAATTTATACATTTCTGAAAAACGCTTTAATCCTTTTTACAAATAGCATTTAAAATTCTTTACATATAGAAACTGTGGTTCAAAGAGAAAGAAATTGCAGTGAAATCGTTTTTTAGTAGAAAATTGACGATTTTGTCAACTTTGAAGAGCAATAACTTTGCTAAAAATCACCCAATTTTTAAAATTTTTGCATATCTGTTTATGGTATCGAACATAGTTTGAATCTGCATTAAAATTTTTTACTTTTGAAACTTTTTAATTTTTGACTATTTTTGGCCATTTTTGGATTCCTTTATCAACTTTAAGAAGTCATAACTTTTCCAAAAATCAGCCAATTTTCAAAATTTTTACATTTCTGAAAAACGCTTTAATCCTTTTTTCAAATAGCATTTAAAATTCTTTACATATAGAAACTGTGGTTCAAAGAGAAAGAAATTGCAGTGAAATCGTTTTTTAGTAGAAAATTGACGATTTTGTCAACTTTGAAGAGCAATAACTTTGCTAAAAATCACCCAATTTTTAAAATTTTTGCATATCTGTTTATGGTATCGAACATAGTTTGAATCTGCATTAAAATTTTTTACTTTTGAAACTTTTTAATTTTTGACTATTTTTGGCCATTTTTGGATTCCTTTATCAACTTTAAGAAGTCAATACTTTTCCAAAAATCAGCCAATTTTCAAAATTTTTACATTTCTGAAAAACGTTTTAATCCTTTTTTTAAATAGCATTTAAAATTCTTTACATATAGAAACTATGTGTGAAAGAGAAAGAAATTGCAGTGAAATCGTTTTTTAGTAGAAAATTGACGATTTTGTCAACTTTGAAGAGCAATAACTTTGCTAAAAATCTCCCAATTTTTAAAATTTGTACATTTCTGTTTATGGTATCGAACATAGTTTGAATTTGCATTAAAATTTTTTACTTTTGAAACTTTTGAATTTTTGACTATTTTTGGCCATATTTGGATTCCTTTATCAACTTTAAGAAGTCATAACTTTTCCAAAATTCAGGCAATTTAAAAATTTATACATTTCTGAAAAACGCTTTAATCCTTTTTACAAATAGCATTTAAAATTCTTTACATATAGAAACTGTGGTTCAAAGAGAAAGAAATTGCAGTGAAATCGTTTTTTAGTAGAAAATTGACGATTTTGTCAACTTTGAAGAACAATAATTTTGCCAAAAATCACCCAATATTTGAAATTTTTGCAATTCTGTTTATGGTATCGAACATAGTTTGAAAATGCATAAAAGATTTTTACATTTGAAATATTTTAATTTTTGACTATTTTTGGCCATTTTTGGATTCCTTTATCAACTTTAAGAAGTCATAACTTTTCCAAAAATCAGCCAATTTTCAAAATTTTTACATTTCTGAAAAACGCTTTAATCCTTTTTTCAAATAGCATTTAAAATTCTTTACATATAGAAACTATGGTTGAAAGAGAAAGAAATTGCAGTGAAATCGTTTTTTAGTAGAAAATTGACGATTTTGTCAACTTTGAAGAGCAATAACTTTGCTAAAAATCACACAATTTTTCAAATTTTTGCATTTCTGTTTATGGTATCGAACATAGTTTGAATCTGCATTAAAATTTTTTACTTTTGAAACTTTTAATTTTTGACTATTTTTGGCCATTTTTGGATTCCTTTATCAACTTTAAGAAGTCATAACTTTTCCAAAAATCAGCCGATTTTCAAAATTTTTACATTTCTGAAAAACGCTTTAATCCTTTTTACAAATAGCATTTAAAATTCTTTACATATAGAAACTGTGGTTCAAAGAGAAAGAAATTGCAGTGAAATCGTTTTTTAGTAGAAAATTGACGATTTTGTCAACTTTGAAGAACAATAACTTTGCTAAAAATCACCCAATTTTTGAAATTTTTGCAATTCTGTTTATGGTATCGAACATAGTTTGAAAATGCATAAAAGTTTTTTACATTTGAAATATTTTAATTTTTGACTATTTTTGGCCATTTTTGGATTCCTTTATCAACTTTAAGAAGTCATAACTTTTCCAAAAATCAGCCAATTTTCAAAATTTTTACATTTTTGAAAAACGTTTTCATCCTTTTTTCAACTAGCATTTAAAATTCTTTACATATAGAAACTATGTGTGAAAGAGAAAGAAATTGCAGTGAAATCGTTTTTTAGTAGAAAATTGACGATTTTGTCAACTTTGAAGAGCAATAACTTTGCTAAAAATCACCCAATTTTTCAAATTTTTGCATTTCTGTTTATGGTATCGAACATAGTTTGAATCTGCATTAAAATTTTTTACTTTTGAAACTTTTTAATTTTTGACTATTTTTGGCCATTTTTGGATTCCTTTATCAACTTTAAGAAGTCATAACTTTTCCAAAAATCAGCCGATTTTCAAAATTTTTACATTTCTGAAAAACGCTTTAATCCTTTTTACAAATAGCATTTAAAATTCTTTACATATAGAAACTGTGGTTCAAAGAGAAAGAAATTGCAGTGAAATCGTTTTTTAGTAGAAAATTGACGATTTTGTCAACTTTGAAGAACAATAATTTTGCCAAAAATCACCCAATTTTTGAAATTTTTGCAATTCTGTTTATGGTATCGAACATAGTTTGAAAATACATTAAAGTTTTTACATTTGAAATATTTTAATTTTTGACTATTTTTGGCCATTTTTGGATTCCTTTATCAACTTTAAGAAGTCATAACTTTTCCAAAAATCAGCCAATTTTCAAAATTTTTACATTTCTGAAAAACGTTTTCATCCTTTTTCAACTAGCATTTAAAATTCTTTACATATAGAAACTGTGGTTCAAAGAGAAAGAAATTGCAGTGAAATCGTTTTTTAGTAGAAAATTGACGATTTTGTCAACTTTGAAGAGCAATAACTTTGCTAAAAATCACCCAATTTTTAAAATTTTTGCATAACTGTTTATGGTATCGAACATAGTTTGAATCTGCATTAAAATTTTTTACTTTTGCAACTTTTTAATTTTTGACTATTTTTGGCCATTTTTGGATTCCTTTATCAACTTTAAGAAGTCATAACTTTTCCAAAAATCAGCCAATTTTCAAAATTTTTACATTTCTGAAAAACGCTTTAATCATTTTTTCAAATAGCATTTAAAATTCTTTACATATAGAAACTATGTGTGAAAGAGAAAGAAATTGCAGTGAAATCGTTTTTTAGTAGAACATTGACGATTTTGTCAACTTTGAAGAACAATAATTTTGCCAAAAATCACCCAATTTTTGAAATTTTTGCAATTCTGTTTATGGTATCGAACATAGTTTGAAAATGCATAAAAGTTTTTTACATTTGAAATATTTTAATTTTTGACTATTTTTGGCCATTTTTGGATTCCTTTATCAACTTTAAGAAGTCATAACTTTTCCAAAAATCAGCCAATTTTCAAAATTTTTACATTTCTGAAAAACGCTTTAATCCTTTTTACAAATAGCATTTAAAATTCTTTACATATAGAAACTGTGGTTCAAAGAGAAAGAAATTGCAGTGAAATCGTTTTTTAGTAGAAAATTGACGATTTTGTCAACTTTGAAGAGCAATAACTTTGCTAAAAATCACCCAATTTTTCAAATTTTTGCATTTCTGTTTATGGTATCGAACATAGTTTGAATCTGCATTAAAATTTTTTACTTTTGAAACATTTTAATTTTTGACTATTTTTGGCCATGTTTGGATTCCTTTATCAACTTTAAGAAGTCATAACTTTTCCAAAAATCAGCCAATTTTCAAAATTTTTACATTTTTGAAAAACGTTTTCATCCTTTTTTCAACTAGCATTTAAAATTCTTTACATATAGAAACTATGGTTCAAAGAGAAAGAAATTGCAGTGAAATCGTTTTTTAGTAGAAAATTGACGATTTTGTCAACTTTGAAGAGCAATAACTTTGCTAAAAATCACCCAATTTTTAAAATTTTCGCATAACTGTTTATGGTATCGAACATAGTTTGAATCTGCATTAAAATTTTTTACTTTTGAAACTTTTTAATTTTTGACTATTTTTGGCCATTTTTGGATTCCTTTATCAACTTTAAGAAGTCATAACTTTTCCAAAAATCAGCCAATTTTCAAAATTTTTACATTTCTGAAAAACGCTTTAATCCTTTTTACAAATAGCATTTAAAATTCTTTACATATAGAAACTGTGGTTCAAAGAGAAAGAAATTGCAGTGAAATCGTTTTTTAGTAGAACATTGACGATTTTGTCAACTTTGAAGAGCAATAACTTTGCTAAAAATCACACAATTTTTCAAATTTTTGCAATTCTGTTTATGGTATCGAACATAGTTTGAATCTGCATTAAAATTTTTTACTTTTGAAACATTTTATTTTTGACTATTTTTGGCCATTTTTGGATTCCTTTATCAACTTTAAAAGGTCATAACTTTCCAAAAATCAGCCAATTTTCAAAATTTTTACATTTCTGAAAAACGCTTTAATCCTTTTTTCAAATAGCATTTAAAATTCTTTACATATAGAAACTATGTGTGAAAGAGAAAGAAATTGCAGTGAAATCGTTTTTTAGTAGAAAATTGACGATTTTGTCAACTTTGAAGAGCAATAACTTTGCTAAAAATCACCCAATTTTTCAAATTTTTGCATTTCTGTTTATGGTATCGAACATAGTTTGAATCTGCATTAAAATTTTTTACTTTTGAAACATTTTATTTTTTGACTATTTTTGGCCATTTTTGTATTCCTTTATCAACTTTAAGAAGTCATAACTTTTCCAAAAATCAGCCGATTTTCAAAATTTTTACATTTTTGAAAAACGTTTTCATCCTTTTTTCAACTAGCATTTAAAATTCTTTACATGTAGAAACTATGGTTGAAAGAGAAAGAAATTGCAGTGAAATCGTTTTTTAGTAGAAAATTGACGATTTTGTCAACTTTGAAGAACAATAATTTTGCCAAAAATCACCCAATTTTTTAAATTTTTGCAATTCTGTTTATGGTATCGAACATAGTTTGAAAATGCATAAAAGTTTTTACATTTGAAACATTTTAATTTTTGACTATTTTGGCCATTTTTGGATTCCTTTATCAACTTTAAGAAGTCATAACTTTTCCAAAAATCAGCCAATTTTCAAAATTTTTACATTTCTGAAAAACGCTTTAATCCTTTTTACAAATAGCATTTAAAATTCTTTACATATAGAAACTGTGGTTCAAAGAGAAAGAAATTGCAGTGAAATCGTTTTTTAGTAGAAAATTGACGATTTTGTCAACTTTGAAGAGCAATAACTTTGCTAAAAATCACCCAATTTTTTAAATTTTCGCATAACTGTTTATGGTATCGAACATAGTTTGAATCTGCATTAGAATTTTTTACTTTTGCAACTTTTTAATTTTTGACTATTTTTGGCCATTTTTGGATTCCTTTATCACTTTGCTAAAAATCACACAATTTTTCAAATTTTTGCATTTCTGTTTATGGTATCGAACATAGTTTGAATCTGCATTAAAATTTTTTACTTTTGAAACATTTTATTTTTGACTATTTTTGGCCATTTTTGTATTCCTTTATCAACTTTAAGAAGTCATAACTTTTCCAAAAATCAGCCAATTTTCAAAATTTTTACATTGCTGAAAACCGCGTTAATCCTTTTTACAAATAGCATTTAAATTTCTTTACATGTAGAAACTATGGTTGAAAGAGAAAGAAATTGCAGTGAAATCGTTTTTTAGTAGAACATTGACGATTTTGTCAACTTTGAAGAACAATAACTTTGCTAAAAATCACACAATTTTTCAAATTTTTGCATTTCTGTTTATGGTATCGAACATAGTTTGAATCTGCATTAAAATTTTTTACTTTTGAAACTTTTTATTTTTTGACTATTTTTGGCCATTTTTGTATTCCTTTATCAACTTTAAGAAGTCATAACTTTTCCAAAAATCAGCCGATTTTCAAAATTTTTACATTTTTGAAAAACGTTTTCATCCTTTTTTCAACTAGCATTTAAAATTGTTTACATGTAGAAACTATGGTTGAAAGAGGAAGAAATTGCAGTGATATCGTTTTTTAGTAGAAAATTGATGATTTTGTCAACTTTGAAGAGCAATAACTTTGCTAAAAATCTCCCAATTTTTAAAATTTTTGCATTTCTGTTTATGGTATCGAACATAGTTTGAAAATGCATTAAAATTTTTTACTTTTGAAACATTTTAATTTTTGACTATTTTTGGCCATTTTTGGATTCCTTTATCAACTTTAAGAAGTCATAACTTTTCCAAAAATCAGCCAATTTTCAAAATTTTTACATTTCTGAAAAACGTTTTAATCATTTTTTCAAATAGCATTTAAAATTCTTTACATGTAGAAACTATGGTTGAAAGAGAAAGAAATTGCAGTGAAATCGTTTTTTAGTAGAAAATTGACGATTTTGTCAACTTTGAAGAGCAATAACTTTGCTAAAAATCACCCAATTTTTTAAATTTTTGCATTTCTGTTTATGGTATCGAACATAGTTTGAATTGCATTAAAATTTTTTACTTTTGAACTTTTTAATTTTTGACTATTTTTGGCCATTTTTGGATTCCTTTATCAACTTTAAGAAGTCATAACTTTTCCAAAAATCAGCCGATTTTCAAAATTTTTACATTTCTGAAAAACGCTTTAATCCTTTTTACAAATAGCATTTAAAATTCTTTACATATAGAAACTGTGGTTGAAAGAGAAAGAAATTGCAGTGAAATCGTTTTTTAGTAGAAAATTGACGATTTTGTCAACTTTGAAGAGCAATAACTTTGCTAAAAATCACACAATTTTTCAAATTTTTGCATTTCTGTTTATGGTATCGAACATAGTTTGAATCTGCATTAAAATTTTTTACTTTTGAAACATTTTATTTTTTGACTATTTTTGGCCATTTTTGGATTCCTTTATCAACTTTAAGAAGTCATAACTTTTCCAAAAATCAGCCGATATTCAAAATTTTTAAATTTTTGAAAAACGTTTTCATCCTTTTTTCAACTAGCATTTAAAATTCTTTACATATAGAAACTATGGTTGAAAGAGAAAGAAATTGCAGTGAAATCGTTTTTTAGTAGAAAATTGACGATTTTGTCAACTTTGAAGAACAATAATTTTGCCAAAAATCACCCAATTTTTGAAATTTTTGCAATTCTGTTTATGGTATCGAACATAGTTTGAAATGCATTAAAATTTTTTACATTTGAAATATTTTAATTTTTGACTATTTTTGGCCATTTTTGGATTCCTTTATCAACTTTAAGAAGTCATAACTTTTCCAAAATTCAGCCAATTTTCAAAATTTTTACATTTCTGAAAAACGCTTTAATCCTTTTATCAAATAGCATTTAAAATTCTTTACATATAGAAACTATGGTGTGAAAGAGAAAGAAATTGCAGTGAAATCGTTTTTTAGTAGAAAATTGACGATTTTGTCAACTTTGAAGAGCAATAACTTTGCTAAAAATCACCCAATTTTTAAAATTTTTGCATTTCTGTTTATGGTATCGAACATAGTTTGAATCTGCATTAAAATTTTTTACTTTTGAAACTTTTTATTTTTTGACTATTTTTGGCCATTTTTGGATTCCTTTATCAACTTTAAGAAGTCATAACTTTTCCAAAAATCAGCCGATTTTCAAAATTTTTACATATTCTGAAAAACGTTTTAATCCTTTTTTCAACTAGCATTTAAAATTCTTTACATATAGAAACTATGGTTGAAAGAGAAAGAAATTGCAGTGAAATCGTTTTTTAGTAGAAAATTGACGATTTTGTCAACTTTGAAGAGCAATAACTTTGCTAAAAATCACCCAATTTTTAAATTTTTGCATTTCTGTTTATGGTATCGAACATAGTTTGAATCTGCATTAAAATTTTTTACTTTTGAAACATTTTAATTTTTGACTATTTTTGGCCATTTTTGGATTCCTTTATCAACTTTAAGAAGTCATAACTTTTCCAAAATTCAGCCAATTTTCAAAATTTTTACATTTCTGAAAAACGCTTTAATCCTTTTTTACAACTAGCATTTAAAATTCTTTACATATAGAAACTGTGGTTCAAAGAGAAAGAAATTGCAGTGAAATCGTTTTTTAGTAGAAAATTGACGATTTTGTTAACTTTGAAGAGCAATAACTTTGCTAAAAATCACCCAATTTTTAAAATTTTTGCATAACTGTTTATGGTATCGAACATAGTTTGAATCTGCATTAAAATTTTTTTACTCTTTTAACTTTTGACATTTTTGAATTTTGTTCCTTTATCAACTTTAAAGTCATAACTTTTCCAAAATCAGCCGATTTTCAATTTTTACATTTCGAAAACTTCTTTCAAATAGCCAAAATTTTTGGATACCTTAAAAAATCATTTTTTTAGTAGAACGATTTTTCAACTTTATGCTAAAAATCAACTTTTCAAATTTTTCATTCTGTTTATGGTATCGAACATAGTTTGAATCTGCATTAAAATTTTTTTACTTTTGAAACATTTTATTTTTTGACTATTTTTGGCCATTTTTGTATTCCTTTATCAACTTTAAGAAGTCATAACTTTTCCAAAAATCAGCCAATTTTCAAAATTTTTAAATTTCTGAAAAACGCTTTAATCTTTTTTCAACTAGCATTTAAAATTGTTTACATGTAGAAACTATGGTTGAAAGAGGAAGAAATTGCAGTGAAATCGTTTTTTAGTAGAAAATTGACGATTTTGTCAACTTTGAAGAACAATAATTTTGCCAAAAATCACCCAATTTTTGAAATTTTTGCATATCTGTTTATGGTATCGAACATAGTTTGAATCTGCATTAAAATTTTTTACTTTTGAAACTTTTTAATTTTTGACTATTTTTGGCCATTTTTGGATTCCTTTATCAACTTTAAGAAGTCATAACTTTTCAAAAATCAGCCAATTTTCAAAATTTTGCATTTCTGAAAAACGGTTTCGAACCTTGTTTGAATTAGCATTTAAAATTCTTTACATATAGAAACTATGGTTTAAAAGAATTGCTTGAAATCGTTTTTTAGTAGAAAATTGACGATTCTTTATTAACTTTGAAGAGCAATAACTTTGCTAAAAATCACCCAATTTTCAAAATTTTTACATTGCTGTTTATGGTATCGAACATAGTTTGAATCATTAATAATTTTTACTTTTGAAACATTTTATTTTTTGACTATTTTTGGCCATTTTTGGATTCCTTTTATCAACTCTAAGAAGACATAAGTTTTCCAAAAATCAGCCGATTTTCAAAATTTTTACATATTCTGAAAAACGTTTTCATCCTTTTTCAACTAGCATTTAAAATTCTTTACATGTAGAAACTATGGTTGAAAGAGAAAGAAATTGCAGTGAAATCGTTTTTTAGTAGAAAATTGACGATTTTGTCAACTTTGAAGAACAATAATTTTGCCAAAAATCACCCAATTTTTGAAATTTTTGCAATTCTGTTTATGGTATCGAACATAGTTTGAAAATGCATTAAAATTTTTAACATTTGAAATATTTTTATTTTTGACTGTTTTTGGCCATGTTTGGATTCCTTTATCAACTTTAAGAAGTCATAACTTTTCCAAATTCAGCCAATTTTCAAAATTTTTACATATCTGAAAAACGTTTTCATCCTTTTTTCAACTAGCATTTAAAATTCTTTAGATATAGAAACTGTGGTTCAAAGAGAAAGAAATTGCAGTGAAATCGTTTTTTAGTAGAACATTGACGATTTTGTCAACTTTGAAGAACAAGTGATTTTTTTGCTAAAAATCACACAATTTTTCAAATTTTTGCATTTCTGTTTATGGTATCGAACACAGTTTGAATCTGCATTAAAATTTTTTACTTTTGCAACTTTTTATTTTTTGACTATTTTTGGCCATTTTTGTATTCCTTTATCAACTTTAAGAAGTAATAACTTTTCCAAAAATCAGCCGATTTTCAAAATTTTTACATTTTTGAAAAACGTTTTCATCCTTTTTTCAACTAGCATTTAAAATTGTTTACATGTAGAAACTATGGTTGAAAGAGGAAGAAATTGCAGTGAAATCGTTTTTTAGTAGAAAATTGACGATTTTGTCAACTTTGAAGAACAATAATTTTGCCAAAAATCACCCAATATTTGAAATTTTTGCAATTCTGTTTATGGTATCGAACATAGTTTGAAAATGCATAAAAGATTTTTACATTTGAAATATTTTAATTTTTGACTATTTTTGGCCATTTTTGGATTCCTTTATCAACTTTAAGAAGTCATAACTTTTCCAAAAATCAGCCAATTTTCAAAACTTTTACATTTCTGAAAAACGCTTTAATCCTTTTTACAAATAGCATTTAAAATTCTTTACATATAGAAACTATGTGTGAAAGAGAAAGAAATTGCAGTGAAATCGTTTTTTAGTAGAACATTGACGATTTTGTAAACATTGAAGAGCAATAACTTTACTAAAAATCACACAATTTTTTAAATTTTTGCATTTCTGTCTATCGTATCGAACATAGTTTGAATTTGCATTAAAATTTTTTACTTTTGCAACTTTTTAATTTTTGACTATTTTTGGCCATTTTTGTATTCCTTTATCAACTTTAAGGAGTCATAACTTTCCAAAAATCAGCCGATTTTCAAAATTTTTACATTTCTGAAAAACGCTTTAATCCTTTTTACAAATAGCATTTAAAATTCTATACATATAGAAACTGTGGTTGAAAGAGAAAGAAATTACAGTGAAATCGTTTTTTAGTAGAAAATTGACGATTTTGTCAACTTTGAAGAACAATAATTTTGCCAAAAATCACCCAATTTTTGAAATTTTTGCAATTCTGTTTATGGTATCGAACATAGTTTGAAAATGCATAAAAGTTTTTTACATTTCAAATATTTTAATTTTTGACTATTTTTGGCCATGTTTGGATTCCTTTATCAACTTTAAGAAGTCATAACTTTTCCAAAAATCAGCCAATTTTCAAAATTTTTACATTTTTGAAAAACGTTTTCATCTTTTTTTCAACTAGCATTTAAAATTCTTTACATATAGAAACTGTGGTTCAAAGAGAAAGAAATTGTAGTGAAATCGTTTTTTATTAGAAAATTGACGATTTTGTCAACTTTGAAGAGCAATAACTTTGCTAAAAATCACCCAATTTTTAAAATTTTCGCATAACTGTTTATGGTTTCGAACATAGTTTGAATCTGCATTAGAATTTTTTACTTTTGCAACTTTTTAATTTTTGACTATTTTTGGCCATTTTTGGATTCCTTTATCAACTTTAAGAAGTCATAACTTTTCCAAAAATCAGCCAATTTTCAAAATTTTTACATATCTGAAAACGCTTTAATCATTTTTTCAAATAGCATTTAAAATTCTTTACATATAGAAATTATGTGTGAAAGAGAAAGAAATTGCAGTGAAATCGTTTTTTAGTAGAACATTGACGATTTTGTAAACTTTGAAGAGCAATAACTTTGCTAAAAATCACACAATTTTTCAAATTTTTGCATT
The DNA here is from genome assembly GCA_018150725.1 of Drosophila quadrilineata. Classification (NCBI taxonomy): domain Eukaryota; kingdom Metazoa; phylum Arthropoda; class Insecta; order Diptera; family Drosophilidae; genus Drosophila; species Drosophila quadrilineata. The sequence goes on along the minus strand of JAECWN010000228.1, from coordinate 101,447 downwards.
TCTGTTTATGGTATCGAACATAGTTTGAATCTGCATTAAAATTTTTTACTTTTGAAACATTTTATTTTTTGACTATTTTGGCCATTTTGTATTCCTTTATCAACTTTAAGAAGTCATAAATTTTCCAAAAATCAGCCGATTTTCAAATTTTTTCCATTTTTGAAAAACGTTTTCATCCTTTTTTCAACTAGCATTTAAAATTCTTTACATGTAGAAACTTTGGTTGAAAGAGACAGAAATTGCAGTGAAATCGTTTTTTAGTAGAAAATTGACGATTTTGTCAACTTTAAAGAACAATAATTTTGCCAAATATCACCCAATTGTTGAAATTTTTGCAATTCTGTTTATGGTATCGAACATAGTTTGAAAATGCATAAAAGTTTTTTACATTTGAAATATTTTAATTTTTGACTATTTTCGGCCATTTTTGGATTCCTTTATCAACTTTAAGAAGTCATAACTTTTTCAAATTCAGCCAATTTTCAAAATTTTTACATTTCTGAAAAACGCTTTAATCCTTTTATCAAATAGCATTTAAAATTCTTTACATATAGAAACTATGTGTGAAAGAGAAAGAAATTGCAGTGAAATCGTTTTTTAGTAGAAAATTGACGATTTTGTAAATATTGAAGAGCAATAACTTTGCTAAAAATCACACAATTTTTCAAATTTTTGCATTTCTGTTTATGGTATCGAACATAGTTTGAATCTGCATTAAAATTTTTTACTTTTGAAACATTTTATTTTTTGACTATTTTTGGCCATTTTTGTATTCCTTTATCAACTCTAAGAAGACATAAGTTTTCAAAAAATCAGCCGATTTTCAAAATTTTTACATATTTGAAAAACGTTTTCATCCTTTTTTCAACTTGCATTTAAAATTCTTTTCATGTAGAAACTATGGTTGAAAGTGAAAGAAATTGCAGTGAAATCGTTTTTTAGTAGAAAATTGACGATTTTGTCAACTTTAAAGAACAATAATTTTGCCAAAAATCACCTAATTGTTGAAATTTTTGCAATTCTGTTTATGGTATCGAACATAGTTTGAAAATGCATAAAAGTTTTTTACATTTGAAATATTTTAATTTTTGACTATTTTCGGCCATTTTTGGATTCCTTTATCAACTTTAAGAAGTCATAACTTTTCCAAATTCAGCCAATTTTCAAAATTTTTACATTTCTGAAAAACGCTTTAATCCTTTTTACAAATAGCATTTAAAATTCTTTACATATAGAAACTGTGGTTCAAAGAGAAAGAAATTGCAGTGAAATCGTTTTTTAGTAGAAAATTGACGATTTTGTTAACTTTAAAGAGCAATAACTTTGCTAAAAATCACCCAATTTTTTAAATTTTCGCATAACTGTTTATGGTATCGAACATAGTTTGAGTCTGCATTAGAATTTTTTACTTTTGCAACTTTTTAATTTTTGACTATTTTTGGCCATTTTTGGATTCCTCTATCACTTTGCTAAATATCACACAATTTTTCAAATTTTTGCATTTCTGTTTATGGTATCGAACATAGTTTGAATCTGCATTAAAATTTTTTACTTTTGAAACATTTTATTTTTTGACTATTTTTGGCCATTTTTGTATTCCTTTATTAACTTTAAGAAGTCATAACTTTTCCAAAAATCAGCCAATTTTCAAAATTTTTAAATTGCTGAAAACCGCGTTAATCTTTTTTTCAACTAGCATTTAAAATTGTTTACATGTAGAAACTATGGTTGAAAGAGGAAGAAATTGCAGTGAAATCGTTTTTTAGTAGAAAATTGACGATTTTGTCAACTTTGAAGAACAATAATTTTGCCCAAAATCACCCAATATTTGAAATTTTCGCATAACTGTTTATGGTATCGAACATAGTTTGAATCTGCATTAGAATTTTTTACTTTTGCAACTTTTTAATTTTTGACTATTTTTGGCCATTTTTGGATTCCTTTATCACTTTGCTAAATATCACACAATTTTTCAAATTTTTGCATTTCTGTTTATGGTATCGAACATAGTTTGAATCTGCATTAAAATTTTTTACTTTTGAAACATTTTATTTTTTGACTATTTTTGGCCATTTTTGTATTCCTTTATTAACTTTAAGAAGTCATAACTTTTCCAAAAATCAGCCAATTTTCAAAATTTTTACATATTTGAAAAACGTTTTCATCCTTTTTTCAACTTGCATTTAAAATTCTTTACATGTAGAAACTATGGTTGAAAGAGAAAGAAATTGCAGTGAAATCGTTTTTTAGTAGAAAATTGACGATTTTGTCAACTTTGAAGAACAATAATTTTGCCAAAAATCACCCAATTGTTGAAATTTTTGCAATTCTGTTTATGGTATCGAACATAGTTTGAAAATGCATAAAAGTTTTTAACATTTGAAATATTTTTATTTTTGACTGTTTTTGGCCATGTTTGGATTCCTTTATCAACTTTAAGAAGTCATAACTTTTCCAAATTCAGCCAATTTTCAAAATTTTTACATATCTGAAAAACGTTTTCATCCTTTTTTCAACTAGCATTTAAAATTCTTTAGATATAGAAACTGTGGTTCAAAGAGAAAGAAATTGCAGAGAAATCGTTTTTTAGTAGAACATTGACGATTTTGTCAACTTTGAAGAACAATAATTTTGCCAAAAATCACCCAATTGTTGAAATTTTTGCAATTCTGTTTATGGTATCGAACATAGTTTGAAAATGCATAAAAGTTTTTTACATTTGAAATATTTTAATTTTTGACTATTTTCGGCCATTTTTGGATTCCTTTATCAACTTTAAGAAGTCATAACTTTTCCAAATTCAGCCAATTTTCAAAATTTTTACATTTCTGAAAAACGCTTTAATCCTTTTATCAAATAGCATTTAAAATTCTTTACATATAGAAATTATGTGTGAAAGAGAAAGAAATTGCAGTGAAATCGTTTTTTAGTAGTACATTGACGATTTTGTAAACATTGAAGAGCAATAACTTTGCTAAAAATCACACAATTATTCAAATTTTTGCATTTCTGTTTATGGTATCGAACATAGTTTGAATCTGCATTAAAATTTTTTACTTTTGAAACATTTTATTTTTTGACTATTTTGGCCAATTTTGTATTCCTTTATCAACTTTAAGAAGTCATAACTTTTCCAAAAATCAGCCGATTTTCAAATTTTTTCCATTTTTGAAAAACGTTTTTTTCCTTTTTTCAACTAGCATTTAAAATTCTTTACATGTAGAAACCTTGGTTGAAAGAGAAAGAAATTGCAGTGAAATCGTTTTTTAGTAGAAAATTGACGATTTTGTCAACTTTGAAGAACAATAATTTTGCCAAAAATCACCCAATTGTTGAAATTTTTGCAATTCTGTTTATGGTATCGAACATAGTTTGAAAATGCATAAAAGTTTTTTACATTTGAAATATTTTAATTTTTGACTATTTTCGGCCATTTTTGGATTCCTTTATCAACTTTAAGAAGTCATAACTTTTCCAAATTCAGCCAATTTTCAAAATTTTTACATTTCTGAAAAACGCTTTAATCCTTTTATCAAATAGCATTTAAAATTCTTTACATATAGAAACTATGTGTGAAAGAGAAAGAAATTGCAGTGAAATCGTTTTTTAGTAGAAAATTGACGATTTTGTAAATATTGAAGAGCAATAACTTTGCTAAAAATCACACAATTTTTCAAATTTTTGCATTTCTGTTTATGGTATCGAACATAGTTTGAATCTGCATTAAAATTTTTTACTTTTGAAACATTTTATTTTTTGACTATTTTTGGCCATTTTTGTATTCCTTTATCAACTCTAAGAAGACATAAGTTTTCCAAAAATCAGCCGATTTTCAAAATTTTTACATATTTGAAAAACGTTTTCATCCTTTTTTCAACTTGCATTTAAAATTCTTTTCATGTAGAAACTATGGTTGAAAGAGAAAGAAATTGCAGTGAAATCGTTTTTTAGTAGAAAATTGACGATTTTGTCAACTTTAAAGAACAATAATTTTGCCAAAAATCACCTAATTGTTGAAATTTTTGCAATTCTGTTTATGGTATCGAACATAGTTTGAAAATGCATAAAAGTTTTTTACATTTGAAATATTTTAATTTTTGACTATTTTCGGCCATTTTTGGATTCCTTTATCAACTTTAAGAAGTCATAACTTTTCCAAAAATTAGCCGATTTTCAAAATTTTTACATTTCTGAAAAACGCTTTAATCCTTTTTACAAATAGCATTTAAAATTCTTTACATATAGAAACTGTGGTTCAAAGAGAAAGAAATTGCAGTGAAATCGTTTTTTAGTAGAAAATTGACGATTTTGTTAACTTTGAAGAGCAATAACTTTGCTAAAAATCACCCAATTTTTTAAATTTTCGCATAACTGTTTATGGTATCGAACATAGTTTGAATCTGCATTAGAATTTTTTACTTTTGCAACTTTTTAATTTTTGACTATTTTTGGCCATTTTTGGATTCCTCTATCACTTTGCTAAATATCACACAATTTTTCAAATTTTTGCATTTCTGTTTATGGTATCGAACATAGTTTGAATCTGCATTAAAATTTTTTACTTTTGAAACATTTTATTTTTTGACTATTTTTGGCCATTTTTGTATTCCTTTATTAACTTTAAGAAGTCATAACTTTTCCAAAAATCAGCCAATTTTCAAAATTTTTAAATTGCTGAAAACCGCGTTAATCTTTTTTTCAACTAGCATTTAAAATTGTTTACATGTAGAAACTATGGTTGAAAGAGGAAGAAATTGCAGGAAATCGTTTTTAGTAGAAAATTGACGATTTTGTCAACTTTGAAGAACAATAATTTTGCCCAAAATCACCCAATATTTGAAATTTTCGCATAACTGTTTATGGTATCGAACATAGTTTGAATCTGCATTAGAATTTTTTACTTTTGCAACTTTTTAATTTTTGACTATTTTTGGCCATTTTTGGATTCCTTTATCACTTTGCTAAATATCACACAATTTTTCAAATTTTTGCATTTCTATTTATGGTATCGAACATAGTTTGAATCTGCATTAAAATTTTTTACTTTTGAAACATTTTATTTTTTTGACTATTTTTGGCCATTTTTGTATTCCCTTATTAACTTTAAGAAGTCATAACTTTTCCAAAAATCAGCCAATTTTCAAAATTTTTACATTGCTGAAAACCGCGTTAAAATTTTTTACTTTTGAAACATTTTATTTTTCGACTATTATTGGCCATTTTTGGATTATTTTATCAACTCTAAGAAGAAATAAGTTTTCCAAAAATCAGCCGATTTTCAAAATTTTTACATATTTGAAAAACGTTTTCATCCTTTTTTCAACTTGCATTTAAAATTCTTTACATGTAGAAACTATGGTTGAAAGAGAAAGAAATTGCAGTGAAATCGTTTTTTAGTAGAAAATTGACGATTTTGTCAACTTTGAAGAACAATAATTTTGCCAAAAATCACCCAATTGTTGAAATTTTTGCAATTCTGTTTATGGTATCGAACATAGTTTGAAAATGCATAAAAGTTTTTAACATTTGAAATATTTTTATTTTTGACTGTTTTTGGCCATGTTTGGATTCCTTTATCAACTTTAAGAAGTCATAACTTTTCCAAATTCAGCCAATTTTCAAAATTTTTACATATCTGAAAAACGTTTTCATCCTTTTTTCAACTAGCATTTAAAATTCTTTAGATATAGAAACTGTGGTTCAAAGAGAAAGAAATTGCAGAGAAATCGTTTTTTAGTAGAACATTGACGATTTCGTAAACATTGAAGAGCAATAACTTTGCTAAAAATCACACAATTTTTCAAATTTTTGCATTTCTGTTTATGGTATCGAACATAGTTTGAATTTGCATTAAAATTTTTTACTTATGCAACTTTTTAATTTTTGTCTATTTTTGGCCATTTTTGGATTCCTTTATCAATTTTAAGGAGTCATAACTTTCCAAAAATCAGCCGATTTTCAAACTTTTTACATTTCTGAAAAACGCTTTAATCCTTTTTACAAATAGCATTTAAAATTCTTTACATATAGAAACTGTGGTTCAAAGAGAAAGAAATTGCAGTGAAATCGTTTTTTAGTAGAAAATTGACGATTTTGTCAACTTTGAAGAACAATAATTTTGCCAAAAATCACCCAATTGTTGAAATTTTTGCAATTCTGTTTATGGTATCGAACATAGTTTGAAAATGCATAAAAGTTTTTTACATTTGAAATATTTTAATTTTTGACTATTTTTGGCCATGTTTGGATTCCTTTATCAACTTTAAGAAGTCATAACTTTTCCAAAAATCAGCGAATTTTCAAAATTTTTACATTTTTGAAAAACGTTTTCATCTTTTTTTCAACTAGCATTTTAAATTCTTTACATATAGAAACTGTGGTTCAAAGAGAAAGAAATTGTAGTGAAATCGTTTTTTATTAGAAAATTGACGATTTTGTCAACTTTGAAGAGCAATAACTTTGCTAAAAATCACCCAATTTTTAAAATTTTCGCATAACTGTTTATGGTTTCGAACATAGTTTGAATCTGCATTAAAATTTTTTACTTTTGCAACTTTTTAATTTTTGACTATTTTTGGCCATTTTTGGATTCCTTTATCAACTTTAAGAAGTCATAACTTTTCCAAAAATCGGCCAATTTTCAAAATTTTTACATTTTTGAAAAACGTTTTCATCCTTTTTTCAAGTAGCATTTAAAATTCTTTACATGTAGAAACTTTGGTTGAAAGAGAAAGAAATTGCAGTGAAATCATTTTTTAGTAGAAAATTGACGATTTTGTCAACTTTGAAGAACAATAATTTTGCCAAAAATCACCTAATTGTTGAAATTTTTGCAATTCTGTTTATGGTATGGAACATAGTTTGAAAATGCTTAAAAGTTTTTTACATTTGAAATATTTTAATTTTTGACTATTTTCGGCCATTTTTAGATTCCTTTATCAACTTTAAGAAGTCATAACTTTTCCAAATTCAGCCAATTTTCAAAATTTTTACATTTCTGAAAAACGCTTTAATCCTTTTTACAAATAGCATTTAAAATTCTTTACATATAGAAACTGTGGTTCAAAGAGAAAGAAATTGCAGTGATATCGTTTTTTAGTAGAAAATTGACGATTTTGTTAACTTTGAAGAGCAATAACTTTGCTAAAAATCACCCAATTTTTTAAATTTTCGCATAACTGTTTATGGTATCGAACATAGTTTGAATCTGCATTAGAATTTTTTACTTTTGCAACTTTTTAATTTTTGACTATTTTTGGCCATTTTTGGATTCCTTTATCACTTTGCTAAATATCACACAATTTTTCAAATTTTTGCATTTCTGTTTATGGTATCGAACATAGTTTGAATCTGCATTAAAATTTTTTACTTTTGAAACATTTTATTTTTTGACTATTTTTGGCCATTTTTGTATTCCTTTATTAACTTTAAGAAGTCATAACTTTTCCAAAAATCAGCCAATTTTCAAAATTTTTACATTGCTGAAAACAGCGTTAATCTTTTTTTCAACTAGCATTTAAAATTGTTTAGATGTAGAAACTATGGTTCAAAGAGGAAGATATTGCAGTGAAATCGTTTTTTAGTAGAAAATTGACGATTTTGTCATCTTTGAAGAACAATAATTTTGCCCAAAATCACCCAATATTTGAATAATTCGCATAACTGTTTATGGTATCGAACATAGTTTGAATCTGCATTAGAATTTTTTACTTTTGCAACTTTTTAATTTTTGACTATTTTTGGCCATTTTTGGATTCCTTTATCACTTTAAGCTAAATATTCAACACAATTTTTCAAATTTTTGCATTTCTGTTTATGGTATCGAACATATTTTGAATCTGCATTAAAATTTTTTACTTTTGAAACATTTTATTTTTGAATGAAATTTTGGCCATTTTTGTTTATTGACATTTTGTTAACTTTAAGAAGTCATAACTTTTCCAAAAATCAGCCAATTTTCAAAATTTTTACATTGCTGAAAACCGCGTTAAAATTTTTTACTTTTGAAACATTTTATTTTTCGACTATTATTGGCCATTTTTGTATTATTTTATCAACTCTAAGAAGACATAAGTTTTCCAAAAATCAGCCGATTTTCAAAATTTTTACATATTTGAAAAACGTTTTCATCCTTTTTTCAACTTGCATTTAAAATTCTTTACATGTAGAAACTTTGGTTCAAAGAGAAAGAAATTGCAGTGAATTCGTTTTTTAGTAGAAAATTGACGATTTTGTCAACTTTGAAGAACAATAATTTTGCCAAAAATCACCCAATTGTTGAAATTTTTGCAATTCTGTTTATGGTATCGAACATAGTTTGAAAATGCATAAAAGTTTTTTACATTTGAAATATTTTAATTTTTGACTATTTTTGTCCATGTTTGGATTCCTTTATCAACTTTAAGAAGTCATAACTTTTCCAAAAATCAGCCAATTTTCAAAATTTTTACATTTCTGAAAAACGCTTTAATCCTTTTTACAAATAGCATTTAAAATTCTTTACATATAGAAACTGTGGTTCAAAGAGAAAGAAATTGCAGTGAAATCGTTTTTTAGTAGAACATTGACGATTTTGTAAACTTTGAAGAGCAATAACTTTGCTAAAAATCACCCAATTTTTAAAATTTGTACATTTCTGTTTATGGTATCGAACATAGTTTGAATCTGCATTAAAATTTTTTACTTTTGAAACATTTTATTTTTTGACTATTTTTGGCCATTTTTGGATTCCTTTATCAACTTTAAGAAGTCATAACTTTTCCAAAAATCAGCCAATTTTCAAAATTTTTACATATCTGAAAAACGCTTTAATCATTTTTTCAAATAGCATTTAAAATTCTTTACATATAGAAACTATGTGTGAAAGAGAAAGAAATTGCAGTGAAATCGTTTTTTAGTAGAACTTTGACGATTTTGTAAACATTGAAGAGCAATAACTTTGCTAAAAATCACACAATTTTTCAAATTTTTGCATTTCTGTTTATGGTATCGAACATAGTTTGAATCTGCATTAAAATTTTTTACTTTTGAAACATTTTATTTTTTGACTATTTTTGGCCATTTTTGTATTCCTTTATCAACTTTAAGAAGTCATAAACGTTTTCATCCTTTTTTCAAGTAGCATTTAAAATTCTTTACATGTAGAAACTTTGGTTGAAAGAGAAAGAAATTGCAGTGAAATCGTTTTTTAGTAGAAAATTGACGATTTTGTCAACTTTGAAGAACAATAATTTTGCCAAAAATCACCTAATTGTTGAAATTTTTGCAATTCTGTTTATGGTATCGAACATAGTTTGAAAATGCATAAAAGTTTTTTACATTTGAAATATTTTAATTTTTGACTGTTTTCGGCCATTTTTGGATTCCTTTATCAACTTTAAGAAGTCATAACTTTTCCAAATTCAGCCAATTTTCAAAATTTTTACATTTCTGAAAAACGCTTTAATCCTTTTTACAAATAGCATTTAAAATTCTTTACATGTAGAAACTATGGTTGAAAGGGAAAGAAATTGCAGTGAAATCGTTTTTTAGTAGAAAATTGACGATTTTGTCAACTTTCAAGAACAATAATTTTGCCAAAAATCACATAATTTTTGAAATTTTTGCAATTCTGTTTATGGTATCGAACATAGTTTAAAAATGCATAAAAGTTTCTTACATTTGAAACATTTTTATTTTTGACTATTTTTGGCCATTTTTGGATTCCTTTATCAACTTTAAGAAGTCATAACTTTTCTAAAAATCAGCCAATTTTCAAAATTTTTACATTTCTGAAAAACTCTTTAATCCTTTTTACAAATAGCATTTAAAATTCTCTACATATAGAAACTATGTGTGAAAGAGAAAGAAATTGCAGTGATATCGTTTTTTAGTAGAAAATTGACGATTTTGTTAACTTTGAAGAGCAATAACTTTGCTAAAAATCACCCAATTTTTTAAATTTTCGCATAACTGTTTATGGTATCGAACATAGTTTGAATCTGCATTAGAATTTTTTACTTTTGCAACTTTTTAATTTTTGACTATTTTTGGCCATTTTTGGATTCCTTTATCACTTTGCTAAATATCACACAATTTTTCAAATTTTTGCATTTCTTTTTATGTTGAAAACTCGAATTAATCATAGTTTGAATCTAGCATTAAAATTTTTTACTTTTAGAAACATTTTAAGATTTTTGTGAAATCGTTTTTTAGTAATTCCATTTATTAACTTTGAAGAAGCCATAACTTTTCCAAAAATCACCCAATTTTCAAAATTTTTACATTGCTGAAAACCGCGTTAAAATTTTTTACTTTTGAAACATTTTATTTTTCGACTATTATTGGCCATTTTTGTATTATTTTATCAACTCTAAGAAGACATAAGTTTTCCAAAAATCAGCCGATTTTCAAAATTTTTACATATTTGAAAAACGTTTTCATCCTTTTTTCAACTTGCATTTAAAATTCTTTACATGTAGAAACTATGGTTGAAAGAGAAAGAAATTGCAGTGAACTCGTTTTTTAGTAGAAAATTGACGATTTTGTCAACTTTGAAGAACAATAATTTTGCCAAAAATCACCCAATTGTTGAAATTTTTGCAATTCTGTTTATGGTATCGAACATAGTTTGAAAATGCATAAAAGTTTTTTACATTTGAAATATTTTAATTTTTGACTATTTTTGTCCATGTTTGGATTCCTTTATCAACTTTAAGAAGTCATAACTTTTCCAAAAATCAGCAAATTTTCAAAATTTTTACATTTTTGAAAAACGTTTTCATCTTTTTTTCAACTAGCATTTAAAATTCTTTACATATAGAAACTATGTGTGAAAGAGAAAGAAATTGCAGTGAAATCGTTTTTTAGTAGAACTTTGACGATTTTGTAAACATTGAAGAGCAATAACTTTGCTAAAAATCACCCAATTTTTAAAATTTTCGCATAACTGTTTATGGTTTCGAACATAGTTTGAATCTGCATTAGAATTTTTTACTTTTGCAACTTTTTAATTTTTGACTATTTTTGGCCATTTTTGGATTCCTTTATCAACTTTAAGAAGTCATAACTTTTCCAAATTCAGCCAATTTTCAAAATTTTTACATTTCTGAAAAACGCTTTAATCCTTTTTACAAATAGCATTTAAAATTCTTTACATATAGAAACTGTGGTTCAAAGAGAAAGAAATTACAGTGAAATCGTTTTTTAGTAGAACATTGACGATTTTGTAAACTTTGAAGAGCAATAACTTTGCTAAAAATCACCCAATTTTTAAAATTTGTACATTTCTGTTTATGGTATCGAACATAGTTTGAATCTGCATTAAAATTTTTTACTTTTGAAACATTTTATTTTTTGACTATTTTTGGCCGTTTTTGGATTCCTTTATCAACTTTAAGAAGTCATAACTTTTCCAAAATTCAGGCAATTTAAAAATTTATACATTTGTGAAAAACGCTTTAATCCTCTTTACAAATAGCATTTAAAATTCTTTACATATAGAAACTGTGGTTCAAAGAGAAAGAAATTGCAGTTAAATCGTTTTTTAGTAGAAAATTGACGATTTTGTAAACATTGAAGAGCAATAACTTTGCTAAAAATCACACAATTTTTCAAATTTTTGCATTTCTGTTTATGGTATCGAACATAGTTTGAATCTGCATTAAAATTTTTTACTTTTGAAACATTTTATTTTTTGACTATTTTTGGCCATTTTTGTATTCCTTTATCAACTTTAAGAAGTCATAAACGTTTTCATCCTTTTTTCAAGTAGCATTTAAAATTCTTTACATGTAGAAACTTTGGTTGAAAGAGAAAGAAATTGCAGTGAAATCGTTTTTTAGTAGAAAATTGACGATTTTGTCAACTTTGAAGAGCAATAAGTTTGCTAAAAATCACCCAATTTTTAAAATTTTTGCATATCTGTTTATGGTATCGAACATAGTTTGAATTTGCATTAAAATTTTTTACTATTAAAACTTTTGAATTTTTGACTATTTTTGGCCATATTTGGATTCCTTTATCAACTTTAAGGAGTTATAACTTTTCCAAAAATGAGCCGATTTTCAAAAGTTTTTACAGTTTTGAAAAACGTTTTTATCCTTTTTTCAACTAGCATTTAAAATTCTTTACATGTAGAAACTATGGTTGAAAGAGAAAGAAATTGCAGTGAAATCGTTTTTTAGTAGAAAATTGTCGATTTTGTCAACTTTGAAGAGGAAAACTTTGCTAAAAATCTCCCAATTTTTAAAATTTGTACATTTCTATTTATGGTATCGAACATAGTTTGAAACTGCATTACAATTTTTCTTTTGAAACTTTTTAATTTTTTACTATTTTTGGCCATTTTTGGATTCCTTTATCAACTTTAAGAAGTCATAACTTTTCCAAAATTCAGGCAATTTAAAAATTTATACATATCTGAAAAACGCTTTAATCATTTTTTCAAATAGCATTTAAAATTCTTTACATATAGAAACTATGGTTCAAAGAGAAAGAGACTGCAGTGAATTCGTTTTTTAGTAGAAAATTGACGATTTTGTCAACTTTGAAGAGGAAAACTTTGCTAAAAATCTCCCAATTTTTAAAATTTGTACATTTCTATTTATGGTATCGAACATAGTTTGAAACTGCATTACAATTTTTCTTTTGAAACTTTTTAATTTTTTACTATTTTTGGCCATTTTTGGATTCCTTTATCAACTCTAAGAAGTCATAACTTTTCCAAAATTCAGCCGATTTTCCCAATTTTTAAATTTCTGAAAAACGCTTTAATCCTTTTTTCAACTAACATTTAAAATTCTTTACATATAGAAACTATGGTTCAAAGAGAAAGAAACTGCATTGAAATCGTTTTTTAGTAGAAAATTGACGATTTTGTCAACTTTGAAGAGGAAAACTTTGCTAAAAATCTCCCAATTTTTCAAATTTGTACATTTCTGTTTATGGTATCGAACATAGTTTGAATCTGCGTAAGAATTTTTTACTTTAGCAACTTTTTAATTTTTGACTATTTCTGGCCATTTTTGGATTCCTTTATCAACTTTCAGAAGTCATAACTTTCCAAAAATGAGCCGATTTTCAAAATTTTTATATTTTTGAAAAACGTTTTCATCCTATTTTCAACTAGCAGTTAAAATTCTTTGCATGTAGAAACTATGGTTGAAAGAGAAAGAAATTGCAGGGAAATCGTTTTTTAGTAGAAAATTGACGATTTTGTCAACTTTGAAGAGCAATAACTTGGCTAAAAATCACACAATTTTTTAAATTTTTGCAATTTTGTTTATGGTATCGAACATAGTTTGAATCTGCATTACAATTTTTTACTTTTGTAACATTTTATTTTTGACTATATTTGGCCATTTTTGTATTCCTTTATCAACTTTAAGAAGTCATAACTTTTCCAAAAATCAGCCAATTTTCAAAATTTTTACATTTTTGAAAAACGCTTTAATCCTCTTTCCAACTAGTATTTAAAATTCTTTACATATAGAAACAGTGGTTCAAAGAGAAAGAAATTGCAGTGAAATCGTTTTTTAATAGAAAATTTTTACATTTCTGAAAAACGCTTTAATCCTTTTTTCAAATAGCATTTAAAATTCTTTACATATAGAAACTATGTGTGAAAGAGAAAGAAATTGCAGTGAAATCGTTTTTTAGTAGAACATTGACGATTTTATCAACTTTGAAGAGCAATAACTTTGCTAATAATCACACAATTTTTCAAATTTTTTCATTTCTGTTTATGGTATCGAACATAGTTTGAATCTGCATTAAAATTTTTTACTCTTGCAAATTTTTAATTTTTGACTATTTTTGGCCTTTTTTGGATTTCTTTATCAACTCTAAGAAGTCATAACTTTTCCAAAAATCAGCCGATTTTAAAAATTTTTACATTTCTGAAAAACGCTTTTATCCTTTTTCAACTTGCAATGAAAATTCTTTACATATAGAAACTATGGTTCAAAGAGAAAGAAACTGCAGTGAAATCGTTTTTTAGTAGAAAATTGACGATTTTGTCAACTTTGAAGAGCAATAACTTTGCTAAAAATCTCCCAATTTTTAAAATTTGTACATTTCTGTTTATGGTATCGAAGATAGTTTGAATTTGCATTAAAATTTTTTACTTTTGAAACATTTTATTTTTTGACTATTTTTTGCCATTTTTGTATTCCTTTATCAACTTTAAGAAGTCATAACTTTTCCAAAAATCAGCCAATTTTCAAAATTTTTACATTTTTGAAAAACGCTTTAATCCTTTTTCCAACTAGTATTTAAAATTCTTTACATATAGAAACTGTGGTTCAAAGAGAAAGAAATTGCAGTGAAATCGTTTTTTAATAGAAAATTTTTACATTTCTGAAAAACGCTTTAATCCTTTTTTCAAATAGCATTTAAAATTCTTTACATATAGAAACTATTTGTGAAAGAGAAAGAAATTGCAGTGAAATCGTTTTTTAGTAGAACATTGACGATTTTGTCAACTTTGAAGAGCAATAACTTTGCTAATAATCACACAATTTTTCAAATTTTTGCATTTCTGTTTATGGTATCGAACATAGTTTGAATCTGCATTAAAATTTTTTACTCTTGCAAATTTTTAATTTTTGACTATTTTTGGCCTTTTTTGGATTTCTTTATCAACTCTAAGAAGTCATAACTTTTCCAAAAATCAGCCGATTTTAAAAGTTTTTACATTTCTGAAAAACGCTTTTATCCTTTTTCAACTAGCAATTAAAATTCTTTACATATAGAAACTATGGTTCAAAGAGAAAGAAACTGCAGTGAAATCGTTTTTTAGTAGAAAATTGACGATTTTGTCAACTTTGAAGAGCAATAACTTTGCTAAAAATCTCCCAATTTTTAAAATTTGTACATTTCTGTTTATGGTATCGAAGATAGTTTGAATTTGCATTAAAATTTTTTACTTTTGAAACATTTTATTTTTTGACTATTTTTTGCCATTTTTGTATTCCTTTATCAACTTTAAGAAGTCATAACTTTTCCAAAAATCAGCCAATTTTCAAAATTTTTACATTTTTGAAAAACGCTTTAATCCTTTTTCCAACTAGTATTTAAAATTCTTTACATATAGAAACTGTGGTTCAAAGGGAAAGAAATTGCAGTGAAATCGTTTTTTAGTAGAAAATTGACGATTTTGTCAACTTTGAAGAGCAATAACTTGGCTAAAAATCACCCAATTTGTTAATTTTTTGCAATTTTGTTTATGGTATCGAACATAGTTTGAATCGGCATTAAAATTTTTTACTTTTGAAACATTTTATTTTTTGACTATTTTTGGCCATTTTTGTATTCCTTTATCAACTTTAAGAAGTCATAACTTTTCCAAATTCAGCCAATTTTCAAAATTTTTACATTTCTGAAAAACGCTTTAATCCTTTTATCAAATAGCATTTAAAATTCTTTACATATAGAAACTATGTGTGAAAGAGAAAGAAATTGCAGTGAAATCGTTTTTTAGTAGAAAATTGACGATTTTGTCAACTTTGAAGAACAATAATTTTGCCAAAAATCACCCAATTTTTGAAATTTTTGCAATGCTGATTATGGTATCGAACATAGTTTGAAAATGCATAAAAGTTTTTTACTTTTGAAACATTTTAATTTTTGACTATTTTTGGCCATTTTTGGATTCCTTTATCAACTTTAAGAAGTCATAACTTTCCAAAAATCAGCCAATTTTCAAAATTTTTACATTTCTGAAAAACGCTTTAATCCTTTTTACAAATAGCATTTAAAATTTTTTAAATATAGAAACTGTAGTTCAATGAGAAAGAAATTGCAGTGAAATCGTTTTTTAGTAGAAAATTGACGTATATGTCAACTTTCAAGAACAATAAATATGCCAAAAATCACCCAATTTTTAAAATTTTTGCAATTCTGTTTATGGTATCGAACATAGTTTGAAAATGCATAAAAGTTTTTTACTTTTGAAACATTTTAATTTTTGACTATTTTTGGCCATTCTTGGATTCCTTTATCAACTTTAAGAAGTCATAACTTTTCCAAAAATCAGCCAATTTTCAAAATTTTTACATTTCTGAAAAACGCTTTAATAATTTTTTCAAATAGCATTTAAAATTCTTAACATATAGGAACTATGTGTGAAAGAGAAAGAAATTGCAGTGAAATAGTTTTTTAGTAGAAAATTGACGATTTTGTCAATT
Source organism: Drosophila quadrilineata (assembly GCA_018150725.1). Lineage (NCBI taxonomy): Eukaryota > Metazoa > Arthropoda > Insecta > Diptera > Drosophilidae > Drosophila > Drosophila quadrilineata. Next base: position 85,281 of record JAECWN010000228.1, on the reverse strand, counting down.
TTTAAGAGCAATAACTTTGCTAAAAATCACCCAATTTTTAAAATTTTTGCATATCTGTTTATGGTATCGAACATAGTTTGAATCTGCATTAGAATTTTTTACTTTAGCAACTTTTTAATTTTTGACTATTTTTGGCCATTTTTGGATTCCTTTATTAACTTTAAGAAGTCAACTTTTTCAAAAATTAGCCAATTTTCAAAATTTTTACATTTCTGCAAAACGCTTTAATCCTTTTTTCAACTAGCAATTAAAATTCTTTACATATAGAAACTATGGTTCAAAGAGAAAGAAACTGCAGTGAAATCGTTTTTTAGTAGAAAATTGACGATTTTGTCAACTTTGAAGAGCAATAACTTTGCTAAAAATCTCCCAATTTTTAAAATTTGTACATTTCTATTTATGGTATCGAACATAGTTTGAAACTGCATTAAAATTGTTTACTTTTGAAACTTTTCAATTTTTGACTATTTTTGGCCATATTTGGATTCCTTTATCAACTTTAAGAAGTCATAACTTTTCCAAAAATCAGCCGATTTGCCAAATTTTTAAATTTCTGAAAAACGCTTTAATCCTTTTTTCAACTAGCATTTAAAATTCTTTACATATAGAAACTATGGTTCAAAGAGAAAGAAACTGCAGTGAAATCGTTTTTTAGTAGAAAATTGACGATTTTGTCAACTTTGAAGAGCAATAACTTTGCTAAAAATCTCCCAATTTTTAAAATTTGTACATTTCTGTTTATGGTATCGAAGATAGTTTGAATTTGCATTAAAATTTTTTACTTTTGAAACATTTTATTTTTTGACTATTTTTTGCCATTTTTGTATTCCTTTATCAACTTTAAGAAGTCATAACTTTTTCAAAAATCAGCCGATCAAAATTTTTACATTTTTGAAAAACGCTTTAATCCTTTTTCCAACTAGTATTTAAAATTCTTTACATATAGAAACTGTCGTTCAAAGAGAAAGAAACTGCAGTGAAATCGTTTTTTAGTAGAAAATTGACGATTTTGTCAACTTTGAAGAGCAATAACTTGGCTAAAAATCACCCAATTTTTTAAATTTTTGCAATTTTGTTTATGGTATCGAACATAGTTTGAATCTGCATTAGAAATTTTTACTTTTGAAAGATTTTATTTTTTGACTATTTTTGGCCATTTTTGTATTCCTTTATCAACTTTAAGAAGTCATAACTTTTCCAAAATCAGCCGATTTTCAAAATTTTTAAATTTTTGAAAAACGTTTTCATCATTTTTTCAACTAGTATTTAAAATTCTTTACATGTAGAAACTATGGTTGAAAGAGAAAGAAATTGCAGTGAAATCGTTTTTTAGTAGAAAATTGACGATTTTGTCAACTTTGAAGAACAATAATTTTGCCAAAAAACATCCAATTTTTGAAATTTTTGCAATTCTGATTATGGTATCGAACATAGTTTGAAAATGAATAAAAGTTTTTTACTTTTGAAACATTTTAATTTTTGACTATTTTTGGCCATTTTTGGATTCCTTTATCAACTTTAAGAAGTCATAACTTTCCAAAAATCAGCCAATTTTCAAAATTTTTACATTTCTGAAAAACGCTTTAATCCTTTTTACAAATAGCATTTAAAATTTTTTAAATATAGAAACTGTAGTTCAATGAGAAAGAAATTGCAGTGAAATCGTTTTTTAGTAGAAAATTGACGTATTTGTCAACTTTCAAGAACAATAAATTTGCCAAAAATCACCCAATTTTTAAAATTTTTGCAATTCTGTTTATGGTATCGAACATAGTTTGAAACTGCATAAAAGTTTTTTACTTTTGAAACATTTTAATTTTTGACTATTTTTGGCCATTTTTGGATTCCTTTATCAACTTTAAGAAGTCATAACTTTTCCAAAAATCAGCCGATTTTCAAAATTTTTACATTTTTGAAAAACGCTTTAATCCTTTTTCCAACTAGCATTTAAAATTTTTTACATATAGAAACTATGGTTCAAAGGGAAAGAAACTGCACTGAAATCGTTTTTTAGTAGAAAATTGACGATTTTGTCAACTTTGAAGAGCAATAACTTGGCTAAAAATCACCCAATTTTTTAAATTTTTGCAATTTTGTTTATGGTATCGAACATAGTTTGAATCTGCATTAAAATTTTTTACTTTTGAAACATTTTATTTTTTGACTATTTTTGGCCATTTTTGTATTCCTTTATCAACTTTAAGAAGTCATAACTTTCCAAAAATCAGCCAATTTTCAAAATTTTTACATTTCTGAAAAACGCTTTAATCCTTTTTACAAATAGCATTTAAAATTTTTTAAATATAGAAACTGTAGTTCAATGAGAAAGAAATTGCAGTGAAATCGTTTTTAGTAGAAAATTGACGATTTTGTCAACTTTGAAGAACAATAATTTTGCCAAAAATCACCCAATTTTTGAAATTTTTGCAATTCTGTTTATGGTATCGAACATAGTTTGAAAATGCATAAAAGTTTTTTACTTTTGAAACATTTTAATTTTTGACTATTTTTGGCCATTTTTGGATTCCTTTATAAACTTTAAGAAGTCATAACTTTCCAAAAATCAGCCAATTTTCAAAATTTTTACATTTCTGAAAAACGCTTTAATCCTTTTTACAAATAGCATTTAAAATTTTTTAAATATAGAAACTGTAGTTCAATGAGAAAGAAATTGCAGTGAAATCGTTTTTTAGTAGAAAATTTACGTATTTGTCAACTTTCAAGAACAATAAATTTGCCAAAAATCACCCAATTTTTAAAATTTATACATTTCTGTTTATGGTATCGAACATAGTTTGAATTTGCATTAAAATTTTTCACTTTACTTTTGAATTTTTGACTAGTTTTGGCCATATTTGGATTCCTTTATCAACTTTAAGAAGACATAACTTTCCAAAATTCAGGCAATTTAAAAATTTATACATTTCAGAAAAACGCTTTAATCCTTTTTACAAATAGCATTTAAAATTCTTTACATATAGGAACTATGTGTGAAAGAGAAAGAAATTGCAGTGAAATAGTTTTTTAGTAGAAAATTGACGATTTTGTCAATTTTTAAAAGCAATAACTTTGCTAAAAATCACCCAATTTTTAAAATTTATACATTTCTGTTTATGGTATCGAACATAGTTTGAATCTGCATTAGAATTTTTTACTTTTGCAACTTTTTAATTTTTGACTATTTTTGGCCATTTTTGGATTCCTTTATTAACTTTAAGAAGTCAACTTTTCCAAAAATTAGCCAATTTTCAAAATTTTTACATTTCTGAAAAACGCTTTAATCCTTTTTTCAACTAGCAATTAAAATTCTTTACATATAGAAACTTTGTGTGATAGAGAAAGAAATTGCAGTGAAATGGTTTTTTAGTAGAACATTGACGATTTTGTCGACTTTGAAGAGCAATAACTTTGCTAAAAATCTCCCAATTTTTAAAATTTGTACATTTCTATTTATGGTATCGAACATAGTTTGAAACTGCATTAAAATTGTTTACTTTTGAAACTTTTCAATTTTTGACTATTTTTGGCCATATTTGGATTCCTTTATCAACTTTAAGAAGTCATAACTTTTCCAAAAATCAGCCGATTTGCCAAATTTTTAAATTTCTGAAAAACGCTTTAATCCTTTTTTCAACTAGCATTTAAAATTCTTTACATATAGAAACTATGGTTTAAAGAGAAAGAAACTGCAGTGAAATCGTTTTTTAGTAGAAAATTGACGATTTTGTCAACTTTGAAGAGCAATAACTTTGCTAAAAATCTCCCAATTTTTAAAATTTGTACATTTCTGTTTATGGTATCGAACATAGTTTGAATTTGCATTAAAATTTTTACTTTTGAAACTTTTCAATTTTTGACTATTTTTGGCCATATTTGGATTCCTTTAACAACTTTAAGAAGTCATAACTTTTCCAAAATTCAGGCAATTTAAAAATATATACATTTCTGAAAAACGCTTTAATCCTTTTTACAAATAGCATTTAAAATTCTTTACATATAGAAACTATTGTTCAAAGAGAAAGAAACTGCAGTGAAATCGTTTTTTAGTAGAAAATTGACGATTTTGTCAACTTTGAAGAGCAATAACCTTGCTAAAAATCACCCAATTTTTAAAATTTTTGCATTTCTGTTTATGGTATCGAACATAGTTTGAATCTGCATTAGAATTTTTTACTTTTGCAACTTTTTAATTTTTGACTATTTCTGGCCATTTTTGGATTTCTTTATCAACTTTAAGAAGTCATAACTTTTCCAAAAATCAGCCAATTTTCAAAAATTTTACATATCTGAAAAACGCTTTAATCATTTTTTCAAATAGCATTTAAAATTCTTTACATATAGAAACTATGTGTGAAAGTGAAGGAAATTGCAGTGAAATCGTTTTTTAGTAGAAAATTGACGATTTTGTAAACTTTAAAGAGCAATAACTTTGCTAAAAATCACACAATTTTTCAAATTTTTGCATTTTTGTTTATGGTTTCGAACATAGTTTGAATCTGCATTAAAATTTTTTACTTTTGAAACATTTTATTTTTTGACTATTTTTTGCCATTTTTGTATTCCTTTATCAAATTTAAGAAGTCATAACTTTTCCAAAATTCAGGCAATTGAAAAATTTATACATTTCTGAAAAACGCTTTAATCATTTTTTCAAATAGCATTTAAAATTCTTTACATATAGAAACTATGTGTGAAAGAGAAAGAAATTGCAGTGAAATCGTTTTTTAGTAGAAAATGGACGATTTTATCAACTTTGAAGAACAATAATTTTGCCAAAAATCACCCAATTTTTGAAATTTTTGCAAATCTGTTTATGGTATCGAACATAGTTTGAAAATGCATAAAAGTTTTTTACATTTGAAATATTTTAATTTTTGTCTATTTTTGGCCATTTTTGGATTCCTTTATCAACTTTAAGAAGTCATAACTTTTCCAAAATTCAGGCAATTTAAAAATTTATACATTTCTGAAAAACGCTTTAATCCTTTTTTCAAATAGCATTTAAAATTCTTTACATATAGAAACTGTGGTTCAAAGAGAAAGAAATTGCAGTGAAATCGTTTTTTAGTAGAACATTGACGGTTTTGTCAATTTTGAAGAGCAATAACTTTGCTAAAAATCACCCAATTTTTAAAATTTTTGCATATCTGTTTATGGTATCGAACATAGTTTGAATTTGCATTAAAATTTTTTACTTCTGCAAATTTTAAATTTTTGAATATTTTTGGCCATTTTTGGATTCCTTTATCATTTCTAAGAAGTCATAACTTTTCCAAAAATCAGCCGATTTCCAAAATTTTTACATTTCTGAAAAACGCTTTAATCCTTTTTTCAACTAGCAATTAAAATTCTTAACATATAGAAATTTGTGTGAAAGAGAAAGAAATTGCAGTGAAATCGTTTTTAAGCAATAACTTTGGTAAAAATCACAAAATTTTTCAAATTTTTGCATTTCTGTTTATGGTATCGAACATAGTTTGAATCGGCATTAGAATTTTTAACTTTTGCAACTTTTTAATTTTTGACTATTTTTGGCCAATTTTGGATTCCTTTATCAACTATAAGAAGTCAATACTTTTCCAAAAATCAGCCAATTTTCAAAATTTTTACATTTCTGAAAAACGCTTTAATAGTTTTTTCAAATAGCATTTAAAATTCTTTACATATAGAAACTATGTGTGAAAGAGAAAGAATCTGCAGTGAAATCGATTTTATGTAGAAAATTGACGATTTTGTAAACTTTAAAGAGCAATAACTCTGCTAAAAATCACACAATTTTTCAAATTTTTGCATTTTTGTTTATGGTATCGAACATAGTTTGAATCTGCATTAGAATTTTTTACTTTTGCAACTTTTTAATTTTTGACTATTTCTGGCCATTTTTGGATACCTTTATCAACTTTAAGAAGTCATAACTTTTCCAAAATTCAGGCAATTTAAAAATTTTTACATATCTGAAAAACGCTATAATCATTTTTTCAAATAGCATTTAAAATTCTTTACATATAGAAACTATGTGTGAAAGAGAAAGGAATTGCAGTAAAATCGTTTTTTAGTAGAACATTGTCGATTTTGTAAACATTGAAGAGCAATAACTTTGCTAAAAATCACACAATTTTTCAAATTTTTGCATTTCTGTTTATGGTATCGAACATAGTTTGAATCTGCAGTAAAATTTTTTACTTTTGAAACATTTTATTTTTTGACTATTTCTGTCCATTTTTGTATTCCTTTATCAACTTTAAGAAGTCATAACTTTTCCAAAAATCAGCCGATCAAAATTTTTACATTTTTGAAAAACGTTTTCATCATTTTTCCAACTAGCATTTAAAATTCTTTACATGTAGAAACTATAGTTGAAAGAGAAAGAAATTGCAGTGAAATCGTTTTTTAGTAGAACATTGACGATTTTGTAAACATTGAAGAGCAATAACTTTGCTAAAAATCACCCAATTTTTAAAATTTTTGCATATCTGTTTATGGTATCGGACATAGTTTGAATCTGCATTAAAATTTTTTACTTTTGCAAATTTTTAATTTTTGACTATTTTTGGCCATTTTTGGATTCCTTTATCAACTCTAAGAAGTCATAACTTTTCCAAAAATCAGCCGATTTCCAAAATTTATACATTTCTGAAAACGCTTTAATAATTTTTCCAAATAGCATTTAAAATTCTTTACATATAGAAACTATGTGTGAAAGGGAAAGCAATTGCAGTGAAATCGTTTTTAAGTAGAAAATTGACGATTTTGTAAACTTTAAAGAGCAATAACTTTGCTAAAAATCACACAATTTTTCAAATTTTTGCATTTTTGTTTATGGTTTCGAACATAGTTTGAATCTGCATTAAAATTTTTTACTTTTGAAACATTTTATTTTTTGACTATTTTTTGCCATTTTTGTATTCCTTTATCAAATTTAAGAAGTCATAACTTTTCCAAAATTCAGGCAATTGAAAAATTTATACATTTCTGAAAAACACTTTAATCATTTTTTCAAATAGCATTTAAAATTCTTTACATATAGAAACTATGTGTGAAAGAGAAAGAAATTGCAGTGAAATCGTTTTTTAGTAGAAAATGGACGATTTTGTCAACTTTGAAGAACAATAATTTTGCCAAAAATCACCCAATTTTTGAAATTTTTGCAAATCTGTTTATGGTATCGAACATAGTTTGAAAATGCATAAAAGTTTTTTACATTTGAAATATTTTAATTTTTGACTATTTTTGGCCATTTTTGGATTCCTTTATCAACTTTAAGAAGTCATAACTTTTCCAAAATTCAGGCAATTTAAAAATTTATACATTTCTGAAAAACGCTTTAATCCTTTTTACAAATAGCATTTAAAATTCTTTACATATAGAAACTGTGGTTCAAAGAGAAAGAAATTGCAGTGAAATCGTTTTTTAGTAGAACATTGACGATTTTGTCAATTTTGAAGAGCAATAACTTTGCTAAAAATCACCCAATTTTTAAAATTTTTGCATATCTGTTTATGGTATCGAACATAGTTTGAATTTGCATTAAAATTTTTTACTTCTGCAAATTTTAAATTTTTGAATATTTTTGGCCATTTTTGGATTCCTTTATCATTTCTAAGAAGTCATAACTTTTCCAAAAATCAGCCGATTTCCAAAATTTTTACATTTCTGAAAAACGCTTTAATCCTTTTTTCAACTAGCAATTAAAATTCTTAACATATAGAAATTTGTGTGAAAGAGAAAGAAATTGCAGTGAAATCGTTTTTTAAAGCAATAACTTTGGTAAAAATCACAAAATTTTTCAAATTTTTGCATTTCTGTTTATGGTATCGAACATAGTTTGAATCGGCATTAGAATTTTTTAACTTTTGCAACTTTTTAATTTTTGACTATTTTTGGCCAATTTTGGATTCCTTTATCAATTATAAGAAGTCAATACTTTTCCAAAAATCAGCCAATTTTCAAAATTTTTACATTTCTGAAAAACGCTTTAATAGTTTTTTCAAATAGCATTTAAAATTCTTTACATATAGAAACTATGTGTGAAAGAGAAAGGAATTGCAGTGAAATCGATTTTATATAGAAAATTGACGATTTTGTAAACTTTAAAGAGCAATAACTCTGCTAAAAATCACACAATTTTTCAAATTTTTGCATTTTTGTTTATGGTATCGAACATAGTTTGAATCTGCATTAGAATTTTTTACTTTTGCAACTTTTTAATTTTTGACTATTTCTGGCCATTTTTGGATACCTTTATCAACTTTAAGAAGTCATAACTTTTCCAAAATTCAGGCAATTTAAAAATTTTTACATATCTGAAAAACGCTATAATCATTTTTTCAAATAGCATTTAAAATTCTTTACATATAGAAACTATGTGTGAAAGAGAAAGGAATTGCAGTAAAATCGTTTTTTAGTAGAACATTGTCGATTTTGTAAACATTGAAGAGCAATAACTTTGCTAAAAATCACACAATTTTTCAAATTTTTGCATTTCTGTTTATGGTATCGAACATAGTTTGAATCTGCAGTAAAATTTTTTACTTTTGAAACATTTTATTTTTTGACTATTTCTGTCCATTTTTGTATTCCTTTATCAACTTTAAGAAGTCATAACTTTTCCAAAAATCAGCCGATCAAAATTTTTACATTTTTGAAAAACGTTTTCATCATTTTTCCAACTAGCATTTAAAATTCTTTACATGTAGAAACTATGGTTGAAAGAGAAAGAAATTGCAGTGAAATCGTTTTTTAGTAGAACATTGACGATTTTGTAAACATTGAAGAGCAATAACTTTGCCAAAAATCACCCAATTTTTGAAATTTTTGCAAATCTGTTTATGGTATCGAACATAGTTTGAAAATGCATAAAAGTTTTTTACATTTGAAATATTTTAATTTTTGACTATTTTCGGCCATTTTTGGATTCCTTTATCAACTTTAAGAAGTCATAACTTTTCCAAAATTCAGGCAATTTTCAAAATTTTTACATATCTGAAAAGCGCTTTAATCATTTTATTAAAAAGCATTTAAAATTCTTTACATATAGAAACTATGTGTGAAAGAGAAAGAATCTGCAGTGAAATCGTTTTTTAGTAGAAAATTGACGATTTTGTCAACTTTGAAGAGCAATAACTTTGCTAAAAATAACCGAATTTTTAAAATTTTTGCATATCTGTTTATGGTATCGAACATAGTTTGAATCTGCATTAGAATTTTTAACTTTTGCAACTTTTTAATTTTTGACAATTTTTGGCCAATTTTGGATTCCTTTATCAACTTTAAGATGTCAATACTTTTCCAAAAATCAGCCAATTTTCAAAATTTTTACATTTCTGAAAAACGCTTTAATAGTTTTTTCAAATAGCATTTAAAATTCTTTACATATAGAAACTATGTGTGAAAGAGAAAGAAATTGCAGTGAAATCGATTTTATGTAGAAAATTGACGATTTTGTAAACTTTAAAGAGCAATAACTCTGCTAAAAATCACACAATTTTTCAAATTTTTGCATTTTTGTTTATGGTATCGAACATAGTTTGAATCTGCATTAGAATTTTTTACTTTTGCAACTTTTTAATTTTTGACTATTTCTGGCCATTTTTGGATACCTTTATCAACTTTAAGAAGTCATAACTTTTCCAAAATTCAGGCAATTTAAAAATTTTTACATATCTGAAAAACGCTATAATCATTTTTTCAAATAGCATTTAAAATTCTTTACATATAGAAACTATGTGTGAAAGAGAAGGAAATTGCAGTAAAATCGTTTTTTAGTAGAACATTGTCGATTTTGTAAACATTGAAGAGCAATAACTTTGCTAAAAATCACACAATTTTTCAAATTTTTGCATTTCTGTTTATGGTATCGAACATAGTTTGAATCTGCAGTAAAATTTTTTATTTTTGAAACATTTTATTTTTTGACTATTTTTGTCCATTTTTGTATTCCTTTATCAACTTTAAGAAGTCATTACTTTTCCAAAAATCAGCCGATCAAAATTTTTACATTTTTGAAAAACGTTTTCATCATTTTTCCAACTAGCATTTAAAATTCTTTACATGTAGAAACTATGGTTGAAAGGGAAAGAAATTGCAGTGAAATCGTTTTTTAGTAGAAAATTGACGATTTTGTCAACTTTGGAGAACAATAATTTTGCCAAAAATCACCCAATTTTTGAAATTTTTGCAAATCTGTTTATGGTATCGAACATAGTTTGAAAATGCATAAAAGTTTTTTACATTTGAAATATTTTATTTTTTGACTATTTTTGGCCATTTTTGGATTCCTTTATCAACTTTAAGAAGTCATAACTTTTCCAAAATTCAGGCAATTTTCAAAATTTTTACATATCTGTAAAACGCTTTAATCATTTTTTCAAATAGCATTTAAAATTCTTTACATATAGAAACTATGTGTGAAAGAGAAGGAAATTGCAGTGAAATCGTTTTTTAGTAGAAAATTGACGATTTTGTAAACATTGAAGTGCAATAACTTTGCTAAAAATCACCCAATTTTTAAAATTTTTGCATTTCTGTTTATGGTATCGAACATAGTTGGAACCTGCATTAAAATTTTTTACTTTTGCAAATTTTTAATTTTTGACTATTTTTGGCCCTTTTTGGATTCCCTTATCAACTTTAAGAAGTCATAATTTTTCCAAAAATCAGCCAATTTTCAAAATTTTTACTTTTCTGAAAAACGCTTCAATCATTTTTTCAACTAGCATTTAAAATTCTTTACATATAGAAACTATGGTTGAAAGAAAATGAAATTGCAGTGAAATCGTTTTTTAGTAGAAAATTGACGATTTTGTCAACTTTGAAGAGCAATAACTTTGCTAGAAATCTCCCAATTTTTAAAATTTTTACATTTCTATTTATGGTATCAAACATAGTTTGAATCTGCATTAAAATTTTTTACTTTTGAAACTCTTTATTTTTTGACTATTTTTGGCCGTTGTTGGATTCCTTTATCAACTTTAAGAAGTCATAAATTTTCCAAAAATCAGCCGAATTTCAAAATTTTTACATTTCTGAAAACCCTTTAATCCTTTTTTTAACTAGCAATTAAAATTCTTTACATATAGACACTATTGTTCAAAGAGAAAGAAATTGCAGTGAAATCGTATTTTAGTAGAAAATTGACGATTTTGTCAACTTTGAAGAGCAATAACTTTCCTAGAAATCTCCCAAATTTTAAAATTTTTTTGTTTCTGTTTATGGTATCGAAAATAGTTTGAACATGCATTAAAATTTTTTACTTTCGAAACTAATTTTTGACTATTTTTGGCCCTTTTTGGATTCCCTTATCAACTTTAAGAAGTCATAATTTTGCCAAAAATCAGCCTATTTTCAAAATTTTTTCTTTTCTGAAAAATGCTTCAATCATTTTTTCAACTAGCAATTAAAATTCTGTACATATAGAAACTATGTGTGAAAGAGAAAGAAATTGCAGTGAAATCGTTTTTTAGTAGAAAATTGACGATTTTGTCAACTTTGAAGAGCAATAACTTTGCTGGAAATCTCCCAATTTTTAAAATTTTTGCACTTCTGTTTATGGTATCGAACATAGTTTGAATCTGCATTAAAATTTTTTACTTTTGCAACTTTTTAATTTTTGACTTATTTTGGCCATTTTTGGATTCCTTTATCAACTTTAAGAAGTCATAACTTTTCCAAAAATCAACCAATTTTCAAAATTTTTACATTTCTGAAAAACGCTTTAATCATTTTTTGAAATAGCATTTAAAATTCTTTACATGTAGAAACTATGTGTGAAAGAGAAAGAAATTGCAGTGAAATCATTTTTTAGTAGAAAATTGACGATTTTGTCAATTTTGAAGAGCAATAACTTTGCTAAAATTCACCCAATTTTTAAAATTTATACATTTCTGTTTATGGTATCGAACATAGTTTGAATCTGCATTAAAATTTTTTACTTTTACAACTTTTTAATTTTTGACTATTTTTGGCCGTTTTTGGATTCCTTTATCAACTCTAAGAAGTCATAACTTTTCCAAAAACCAGCCGATTTTCAAAATTTTTACATGTCTGAAAAACGCTTTAATCCTTTTTTAACTAGCAATTAAAATTCTTTGCATATAGAAACTATGGTTGAAAGAGAAAGAAATTGCAGTGAAATCGTTTTTTAGTAGAAAATTGACGATTTTGTCAACTTTGAAGAGCAATAACTTTGCTAAAATTCACTCAATTTTTAAAATTTTTACATTTCTGTTTATGGTAACGAACACAGTCTAAATCTGCATTAAAATTTTTTACTTTTGCAACTTTATAATTTTTGACTATTTTTGGCCATTTTTGGATTCCTTTATCAATTGTAAGAAGTCATAACTTTTCCAAAATTCAGCCGATTTTCAAAATTTGTACATTTCTGAAAACCCTTTAATCCTATTTTCAACTAGCAAGTAAAATTCTTTACTTATAGAAACTATTGTTCAAAGAGAAAGAAACTGCAGTGAAATCGTTTTTTTGTAGAAAATTTACGATTTTGTCAACTTTGAAGAGCAATAACTTTGCTAAAAATCTCCCAATTTTTAAAATTTGTACATTTCTGTTTATGGTATCGAACTTAGTTTGAATCTGCTTTAGAATTTTTTACTTTTACAACTTTTTAATTTTTGACTATTTTCGGCCATTTTTGGATTCCTTTATCAACTCTAAGAAGTCATAACTTTTCCAAAAATCAGCCGATTTTCCAAATTTTTACATTTCTGAAAACCCTTTAATCCATTTTTCAACTAGCAATTAAAATTCTTTACATATAGAAACTATTGTTCAAAGAGAAAGAAACTGCAGTGAAATCGTTTTTTAGTAGAAAATTGACGATTTTGTCAACTTTGAAGAGCAATAACTTTGCTAAAAATCTCCCAATTTTTAAAATTTGTACATTTCTGTTTATGGTATCGAACTTAGTTTGAATCTGCATTAGAATTTTTTACTTTTGAAACATTTTATTTTTTGACTATTTTTGGCCATTTTTGTATTACTTTATCAACTTTAAGAAGTCATAACTTTTCCAAAAATCAGCCGATTTTCAAAATTTTTACATTTTTGAAAAACGTTTTCATCCTTTTTTCAACTAGCATTTTTAATTCTTTACATGTAGAAACTATTGTTGAAAGAGAAAGAAATTGCAGTGAAATCGTTTTTTAGTAGAAAATTGACGATTTTGTCAACTTTGAAGAACAATAACTTTGCTAAAAATCACCCAATTTTTTAAATTTTTGCAATTCTGTTTATGGTATCGAACATAGTTTGAAAATGCATAAAAGTTTTTTACTTTTAAAACATTTTAATTTTTGACTATTTTTGGCCATATTTGGATTCCTTTATCAACTTTAAGAAGTCATTACTTTTCCAAAAATCAGCCGATATCCAAAAATTTTACATTTCTGAAAATCGCTTTAATCATTTTTTCAACTAGCAAATAAAATTCTTTACATGTAGAAACTATTGTTCAAAGAGAAAGAAACTGCAGTGAAATCGTATTTTAGTAGAAAATTGACGATTTTGTCAACTTTGAAGAGCAATAACTTTGCTAAAAATCACCCAATTTTTAAAATTTATACATTTCTGTTTATGGTATCGAACATAGTTTGAATCTGCATTAGAATTTTTTACTTTTGCAACTTTTTAATTTTTGACTATTTTTGGCCATTTTTGGATTCCTTTATCAACTTTAAGTAGTCATAACTTTTCCAAAAATCAGCCGACTTTCAAAAGTTTTACATTTTTGTAAAACGTTTTCATCCTTTTTTTAACTAGCAATTAAAATTCTTTACATATAGAAACTATTGGTGAAAGAGAAAGAAATTGCAGTGAAATCGTTTTTTAGTAGAAAATTGACGATTTTGTCAACTTTGAAGAGCAATAGCTTTGCTAAAAATCACCCACTTTTAAAAATTTTTGCATTTCTGTTTATGGTATCGAACATAGTTTGAATCTGCATTACATTTTTTTACTATTTTAAAACTTTTGAATTTTTGACTATTTTTGGCCATTTTTGGATTCCTTTATCAACTTTAAGAAGTCATAACTTTTCCAAAAATCAGACAATTTTCAAAATTTTTACATTTTTGAAAAACGTTTTCATCCTTTTTTCAACTAGCATTTAAAATTCTTTACATATAGAAACTATGGTTGAAAGAAAATGAAATTGCAGTGAAATCGTTTTTTAGTAGAAAATTGACGATTTTGTCAACTTTGAAGAGCAATAGCTTTGCTAAAAATCACCCATTTTTAAAAATTTTTGCATTTCTGTTTATGGTATCGAACATAGTTTGAATCTGCATTAAAATTTTTTACTATTTTAAAACTTTTTAATTTTTGACTATTTTTCGCCATTTTTGGATTCCTTTATCAACTTTAAGAAGTCATAACTTTTCCAAAAATTAGCCGATTTTCAAAGTTTTTAAATTTTTGTAAAACGCTTTAATCCTTTTTTCAACTAGCATTTAAAATTATTTACATATAGAAACTATGGTTTAAAGAAAATGAAATTGCAGTGAAATCGTTTTTTAGTAGAAAATTGACGATTTTGTCAACTTTGAAGAGCAATAACTTTGCTAGAAATCTCCCAATTTTTAAAATTTTTACATTTCTGTTTATGGTATCAAACATAGTGTGAATCTGCTTAAAAATTTTCTACTTTTTAAACTCTAGTTTTTTACTATTTTTTGCCATTTTTGGATTCCTTTACAACTTTAAGAAGTCATAACTTTTCCAAAAATCAGACGATTTTCAATATTTTTACATTTCTGAAAAACTATTTAATCCTTTTTTCCACTAGCATTTAAAATTCTTTACATGTAGAAATTTTTTACTTTTGCAACTTATTAATTTTTGACTATTTTAGGACATTTTTGGATTCCTTTTTCAACTTTAAAAATTCATAACTTTTCCGAAAATCAACCGATTTAAAAAATTTGTACATTTCTGAAAATCGCTTTAATCTTTTTTTCAACTAGCAATTAAAATTCTTTACATATAGAAACTATAGTTGAAAGAGAAAGAAATTGCAGTGAAATCGTTTTTTTTTTGTAGAAAATTGACGATTTTGTCAACTTTGAAGAGCAATAACTTTGCTAAAAATCACCAAATTTAAAAATTTTTGCATTTCTGATTATGGTATCGAACATAGTTTGAATCTGCATTTAAATTTTTTCCTTTTGCAACTTATTAATTTTTTACTATTTTTGTCCATTTTTGGATTCCTTTATCAACTTTAAGAAGTCATAACTTTTCCAAAATAATCAGCCGATTTTCAAAGTTTTTACATTTTTGAAAAACGTTTTCATCCTTTTTTCAACTAGCATTTAAAATTCTTTACATATAGAAACTATGGTTGCAAGAGAAAGAAATTGCAGTGAAATCGCTTTTTTTGTAGCAAATTGACGATTTTGTCAACATTGAAGAGCAATAACTTTGCTAAAAATCACCAAATTTAAAAATTTTTGCATTTCTGATTATGGTATCGAACATAGTTTGAATCTGCATTAAAATTTTTTACTTTTGCAACTTATTAATTTTTGACTATTTTTGGCCATTTTTGGATTCCTTTATCAACTTTAAGAAGTCATTACTTTCCGAAAATCAACCGATTTTACAAGTTTGTACATTTCTGAAATTAGCTTAAATCTTTTTTCAAGTAGCAATTAAAATTCTTTACATATAGAAACTATGGTTGAAAGAGAAAGAAATTGCAGTGAAATCGTTTTTTAGTAGTAAATTGACTATTTTGTCAACTTTGAAGAGCAATAACTTTGCTAAAAATCACTCAATTTTTAAAATTTTTGCAATTCTGTTTATGGTATCGAACATAGTTTGAAAATGCATAAAAGTTTTTTTACTTTTGCAACTTATTAATGTTTGACGATTTTTGGCCATTTTTGGATTCCTTTATCAACTTTAAGAAGTCATTACTTTCCGAAAATCAACCGATTTTATAAGTTTGTACATTTCTGAAATTAGCTTAAATCTTTTTTCAAGTAGCAATTAAAATTCTTTACATATAGAAACTATGGTTGAAAGAGAAAGAAATTGCAGTGAAATCGTTTTTTAGTAGTAAATTGACTATTTTGTCAACTTTGAAGAGCAATAACTTTGCTAAAAATCACTCAATTTTAAAAATTTTTACATTTCTGTTTATGGTATCGAACATGCATTAAAATGTTTTTTTTGAAACTTCTTAATTTTGGAATATTTTTGACTATTTTTGGCCATTTGTGGATTCCTTTATCAACTTTAAGAACTCATAACTTTTCCAAAAATCAGCCGATTTTCAAAATTTTTACATTTCTGAAAAACTATTTAATCCTTTTTTCAACATGCAATTAAAATTCTTTACCTATAGAAACTATTGTTCAAAGAGAAAAAAACTGCAGTGAAATCGTATTTTAGTAGAAATTTGACGATTTTGTCAAATTTTATGAGCAATAACTGTGCTAGAAATCTCCCAATTTTTAAAATTTTCACATTTCTGTTTATGGTATCGAACATAGTTTGAATCTGCATTAAAATTTTTTACTTTTGAAACTCTTTTTTTTTCGACTATTTTTGGCCAATTTTGGATTGCTTTATCAACTTTAAGAAGTCATAACTTTTCCAAAAATCAGCCGATTTTCAAAATTTTTACATTTCTAAAAAGCGTTTTCATCTTTTTTTCAACTAGCATTTAAAATGCTTTACATATAGAAACTATGTGTGAAAGAGAAAGAAATTGCAGTGAAATCGTTTTTTAGTAGAAAATTTACGATTTTGTCAACTTTGAAGAGCAATAACTTTGTCAAAAATCACCAAATTTTTAAACTTTTTGCATATCTGTTTATGGTATCGAACATAGTTTGAATCTGCATTAAAACTTTTTACTCTTGCAACTTTTTAATTTTTGACTATTTTGGCCATTCTAGGATTCCTTTATCAACTTTAAGAAGTCATATCTTTTCCAAAAATCAGACGATTTAAAAAATTTTTACATTTTTGAAAAACGTTTTCATCCTTTTTTCAACTAGCATTTAAAATTCTTTACATGTAAAAACATGATTGAAAGAGAAAGAAATGGCAGTGAAATCGTTTTTTAGTAGAAAATTGACGATTTTGTCAACTTTGAAGAACAATAACTTTGCTAAAAATCACTCAATTTTTAAAATTTTTGCAATTCTGTTTATGGTATCGAACATAGTTTGAAAATGCATAAAAGTTTTTTTACTTTTGAAACTTTTTTATTTTTGACTATTTTGGGCCACATTTCGATTCCTTTATCAACTTTAAGAAGTCATAACTTTTCCAAAAATCAGCCGAATTTCCCAAATTATAAATTTCTGAAAAACGCTTAAATCCTTTTTACAACTATCATTTAAAATTCTTTACATGTAGAAACTATTGTTCAAAGATAAAGAAACTGCAGTGAAATCGTATTTTTGTAGAAAATTGACGATTTTGTCAACTTTAAAGAGCAATAACTTTGCTACAAATCACCCAATTTTTAAAATTTTTACATTTCTGTTTATAATATCGAACATAGTTTGAATCTGCATTAAAATTTTTTTCTTTTGAAATATTTTAATTTTTGACTATTTTGGCCACTTTGGGATTCCTTTATCAACTTTAAGAAGTCATAACTTTTCCAAAAATCAGACGATTTTCAAAATTTTTACATTTCTGAAAAACGCTTCAATCATTTTTTTCAACTAGCAATTGAAATTCTTTACATATAGAAACTATTGTTCAATGAGAAAGACACTGCAGTGAAATCGTATTTTTGTAGAAATTTGACGATTTTGTCAAATTTGAAGAGCAATAACTTTGCTAAAAATCACACAATTTTTCAAATTTTTACGTTTCTGTTTATGGTATCGAACATAGTTTGAATCTGCAGTAAAATTTTTTACTTTTGAAACATTTTATTTTTTGACTATTTTTGGCCATTTTTGTATTCCTTTATCAACTTTAAGAAGTCATAACTTTTCCAAAAATCAGCCGATTTTCAAAATTTTTACTTTTCTGAAAATCGCTTTAATCTTTTTTTCAACTAGCAATTAAAATTCTTTACATATAGAAACTATGGTTGAAAGAGAAAGAAATTGCAGTGAAATCGTTTTTTTTTTGTAGAAAATTGACGATTTTGTCAACTTTGAAGAGCAATAACTTTGCTAAAAATCACCCAATATTTGAAATTTTTGCATTTCAGATTATGGTATCGAACATAGTTTGAATCTGCATTAAAATTTTTTACTTTTGCAACTTATTAATTTTTACTATTTTTGGCCATTTTTGGATTCCTTTATCAACTTTAAGAAGTCATAACTTTTCCAAAATCAACCGATTTTCAAAATTTTTACATTTTTGAAAATCGTTTTCAATCCTTTTTTCAACTAGCATTTAAAATTCTTTACATATAGAAACTATGGTTGAAAGAGAAAGAAATTGCAGTGAAATCGTTTTTTTTTTGTAGCAAATTGACGATTTTGTCAACTTTGAAGAGCAATAACTTTGCTAAATATCACCAATTTTAAAAATTTTTACATTTCTGTTTATGGTATCGAACATAGTTTGAATATGCATTAAAATTTTTTTTTTTGAAACTTTTTAATTTTGGAATATTTTTAACTATTTATGGCCATTTGTGGATTCCTTTATCAACTTTAAGAAGTCATAACTTTTCCAAAAATCAGCCGATTTTCAAAATTTTTACATTTCTGAAAAACTATTTTATCCTTTTTTCAACTAGCAATTAAAATTCTTTCTGTATAGAAACTATTGTTTAACGAGAAAGAAACTGCAGTGAAATCGTATTTTAGTAGAAATTTGACGATTTTGTTAAATTTGAAGAGCAATAACTTTGCTAGAAATCTCCCAATTTTTAAAATTTGTTAATTTCTGTTTATAATATCGAACATAGTTTGAATCTGCATTAAAATTTTTTACTTTTGAAACATTTTAATTTTTCACTATTTTGGCCACTTTGGGATTCCTTTATCAACTTTAAGAAGTCATAACTTTTCCAAAAATCAGCCGATTTTCCCAAATTATAAATTTCTGAAAAACGCTTAAATCCTTTTTACAACTAGCATTTAAAATTCTTTACATATAGAAACTGTGGTTCAAAGAGAAAGAAATTGCAGTGAAATCGTTTTTTAGTAGAAAATTGACGATTTTGTCAACTTTGAAGAGCAAGAACTTTGCTAAAAATCACTCAATTTTTAAAATTTTTGCAATTCTGTTTATGATATCGAACATAGTTTGAAAATGCATAAAAGTTTTTTTTACCTTTGAAACTTTTTAATTTTCGACTATTTTGGGCCATATTTCGATTCCTTTATCAACTTTAAGAAGTCATAACTTTCCCAAAAATCAGCCGATTTTCCCAAATTATAAATTTCTGAAAAACGCTTAAATCCTTTTTACAACTAGCATTTAAAATTCTTTACATGTAGAAACTATTGTTCAAAGAGAAAGAAACTGCAGTGAAATCGTATTTTTGTAGAAAATTGACGATTTTGTCAACTTTAAAGAGCAATAACTTTGCTAAAAATCACCCAATTTTAAAATTTTTACATTTCTGTTTATAATATCGAACATAGTTTGAATCTGCATTAAAATTTTTTACTTTTGAAACATTTTAATTTTTGACTATTTTGGCCACTTTGGGATTCCTTTATCAACTTTAAGAAGTCATAACTTTTCCAAGAATCAGCCGATTTTCAAAATTTTTACATTTCTGAAAAACGCTTCAATCATTTTTTCAACTAGCAATTGAAATTCTTTACAAATAGAAACTATTGTTCAAAGAGAAAGAAACTGCAGTGAAATCGTATTTTTGTAGAAAATTGACGATTTTGTCAACTTTGAAGAGCAATAACTTTGCTAAAAATCACACACTTTTAGAAATTTTTGCATTTCTGTTTATGGTATCGAACATAGTTTGAATCTGCATTAAAATTTTTTACTTTTGCAACTTTTTAATTTTTGATTATTTTGGCCACATTGGGATTTCTTTATCAACTTTAAGAAGTCATAACTTTTCCAAAAATCAGCCGATTTTCAAAATTTTTACATTTCTGAAAAACGCTTCAATCATTTTTTCAACTAGCAATTGAAATTCTTTACAAATAGAAACTATTGTTCAAAGAGAAAGAAACTGCAGTGAAATCGTATTTTTGTAGAAAATTGACGATTTTGTCAACTTTGAAGAGCAATAACTTTGCTAAAAATCACACACTTTTAGAAATTTTTGCATTTCTGTTTATGGTATCGAACATAGTTTGAATCTGCAGTAAAATTTTTTACTTTTGAAACATTTTATTTTTTGACTATTTTTGGCCATTTTTGTATTCCTTTATCAACTTTAAGAAGTCATAACTTTTCCAAAAATCAGCCGATTTTCAAAATTTTTACTTTTCTGAAAATCGCTTTAATCTTTTTTTCAACTAGCAATTAAAATTCTTTACATATAGAAACTATGGTTGAAAGAGAAAGAAATTGCAGTGAAATCGTTTTTTTTTTTGTAGAAAATTGACGATTTTGTCAACTTTGAAGAGCAATAACTTTGCTAAAAATCACCCAATATTTGAAATTTTTGCATTTCAGATTATGGTATCGAACATAGTTTGAATCTGCATTAAAATTTTTTACTTTTGCAACTTATTAATTTTTTACTATTTTTGGCCATTTTTGGATTCCTTTATCAACTTTAAGAAGTCATAACTTTTCCAAAAATCAGCCGATTTTCAAAATTTTTACATTTTTGAAAATCGTTTTCATCCTTTTTTCAACTAGCATTTAAAATTCTTTACATATAGAAACTATGGTTGAAAGAGAAAGAAATTGCAGTGAAATCGTTTTTTTTGTAGCAAATTGTCGATTTTGTCAACTTTGAAGAGCAATAACTTTGCTAAATATCACCAATTTTAAAAATTTTTACATTTCTGTTTATGGTATCGAACATAGTTTGAATATGCATTAAAATTTTTTTTTTTGAAACTTTTTAATTTTGGAATATTTTTAACTATTTATGGCCATTTGTGGATTCCTTTATCAACTTTAAGAAGTCATAACTTTTCCAAAAATCAGCCGATTTTCAAAATTTTTACATTTCTGAAAAACTATTTTATCCATTTTTCAACTAGCAATTAAAATTCTTTCTGTATAGAAACTATTGTTTAACGAGAAAGAAACTGCAGTGAAATCGTATTTTAGTAGAAATTTGACGATTTTGTTAAATTTGAAGAGCAATAACTTTGCTAGAAATCTCCCAATTTTTAAAATTTGTTAATTTCTGTTTATAATATCGAACATAGTTTGAATCTGCATTAAAATTTTTTACTTTTGAAACATTTTAATTTTTGACTATTTTGGCCACTTTGGGATTCCTTTATCAACTTTAAGAAGTCATAACTTTTCCAAAAATCAGCCGATTTTCCCAAATTATAAATTTCTGAAAAACGCTTAAATCCTTTTTACAACTAGCATTTAAAATTCTTTACATATAGAAACTGTGGTTCAAAGAGAAAGAAATTGCAGTGAAATCGTTTTTTAGTAGAAAATTGACGATTTTGTCAACTTTGAAGAGCAATAACTTTGCTAAAAATCACTCAATTTTTAAAATTTTTGCAATTCTGTTTATGATATCGAACATAGTTTGAAAATGCATAAAAGTTTTTTTACCTTTGAAACTTTTTAATTTTCGACTATTTTGGGCCATATTTCGATTCCTTTATCAACTTTAAGAAGTCATAACTTTCCCAAAAATCAGCCGATTTTCCCAAATTATAAATTTCTGAAAAACGCTTAAATCCTTTTTACAACTAGCATTTAAAATTCTTTACATGTAGAAACTATTGTTCAAAGAGAAAGAAACTGCAGTGAAATCGTATTTTTGTAGAAAATTGACGATTTTGTCAACTTTAAAGAGCAATAACTTTGCTAAAAATCACCCAATTTTTAAAATTTTTACATTTCTGTTTATAATATCGAACATAGTTTGAATCTGCATTAAAATTTTTTACTTTTGAAACATTTTAATTTTTGACTATTTTGGCCACTTTGGGATTCCTTTATCAACTTTAAGAAGTCATAACTTTTCCAAGAATCAGCCGATTTTCAAAATTTTTACATTTCTGAAAAACGCTTCAATCATTTTTCAACTAGCAATTGAAATTCTTTACAAATAGAAACTATTGTTCAAAGAGAAAGAAACTGCAGTGAAATCGTATTTTTGTAGAAAATTGACGATTTTGTCAACTTTGAAGAGCAATAACTTTGCTAAAAATCACACACTTTTAGAAATTTTTGCATTTCTGTTTATGGTATCGAACATAGTTTGAATCTGCATTAAAATTTTTTACTTTTGCAACTTTTTAATTTTTGATTATTTTGGCCACATTGGGATTTCTTTATCAACTTTAAGAAGTCATAACTTTTCCAAAAATCAGCCGATTTTCAAAATTTTTACATTTCTGAAAAACGTTTCAATCATTTTTTCAACTAGCAATTGAAATTCTTTACATATAGAAACAATTGTTCAATGAGAAAGAAACTGCAGTGAAATCGTATTTTTATAGAAAATTGACGATTTTGTCAACTTTAAAGAGCAATAACTTTGCTACAAATCACCCAATTTTTAAAATTTTTACATTTCTGTTTATAATATCGAACATAGTTTGAATCTGCATTAAAATTTTAACTTTTGAAACATTTTAATTTTTGACTATTTTGGCCACTTTGGGATTCCTTTATCAACTTTAAATTTCTTAATCAACTTTAAGAAGTCATAACTTTTCCAAAAATCAGCCGATTTTCAAAATTTTTAGATTTCTGAAAAACACTACAATCTTTTTTTCAAATAGCATTTAAAACTCTTTACATATAGAAACTATGGTTGAAAGAGAAAGAAATTGCAGTGAAATCGTTTTTTAGTAGAAAATTGACGATTTAGTCAACTTTGAAGAGCAATAACTTTGCTAAAAATCACCGAATTTTTCTAATTTTTGCATTTTTGTTTATGGTATCGAACATAGTTTGAATCTGCATTAAAATTTTTTACTTTTGCAACTTTTTAATTTTTGACTATTTTTGGCCACATTGGGATTCCTTTATAAACTTTATGAAGTCATAACTTTTCCCAAAATTAGCCGATTTTCAAAATTTTTACATTTTTGAAAAACGTTTTTATCTTTTTAACAACTAGCATTTTAAATTCTTTACATGTAAAAACTATGTGTGAACTTTGAAAAGCAATAACTTTGCTAAAATCATCCAAATTTTAAAATTTATACATTTTTTGAAAACGTTTTCATCCTTTTTACAACTAGCATTGAAAATTCTTTACATGTAAAAACTATGTGTGAAAGAGAAAGAAATTGCAGTGAAATCGTTTTTTAGTAGAAAATTGACGATTTTGTCAACTTTAAAGAGCAATAACTTTGCTAAAAATCACCCAATTTTTAAAATTTTCGCATATCTGCTTATGGTATCGAACATAGTTTGAATCTGCATTAAAATTTTTTACTTTTGAAACATTTTATTTTTTGACTATTTTTGGCCATTTTTGGATTTTTTTATCATTTTTAAGAAGTCATAACTTTTCCAAAAATGGGCCAATTTCAAAATTTATACATTTCTGAAAAACGCTTTAATCATTTTTTCAAATAGCATTTCAAATTCTTTACATGTAGAAACTATGGTTGAATCAGAAAGAAATTGCAGTGAAATTATTTTTTTGTAGAAAACTGACGATTTTGTCAACTTTGAAGAACAATAACTTTGCTAAAAATCACCCAATTTTTAAAATTTTTACATATCTGTTTATGGTATCGAACATAGTTTGAATCTGCATTAAAATTTTTTACTTTTGAAACATTTTATTTTTTGACTATTTTTGGCCATTTTTGGATTCCTTTATCAACTTTAAGAAGTCATATCTTTTCCAAAAATCAGCCAATTTTCAAAATTTTTACATTTCTAAAAAACGCTTTAATAATTTTTTCAAAAAGCATTTAAAATTCTTTACATATAGAAACTATGTGTGAAAGAGAAAGAAATTGCAGTGAAATCGTTTTTTAGTAGAAAATTGACGATTTTGTCAATTTTAAAGAGCAATAACTTTGCTAAAAATCACCCAATTTTTAAAATTTTTACATTTCTGTTTATGGTATCGTCCTTTTTACAACTAGCATTTAAAATTCTTTACGTGTAGAAACTATTGTTCAAAGAGAAAGAAATTGCAGTGAAATCGTTTTTTAGTAGAAAATTGACTATTTTGTCAACTTTGAAGAACAATAAATTTGCTAAAAATGACCCAATTTTGAAAATTTTTGCATATCTGTTTATGGTATAGAACATAGTTTGAATCTGCATTAAAATTTTTTACTTTTGCAACTTTTTAATTTTTAACTATTTTTGGCCATTTTTGGATTCCTTTATCAACTTTAAGAAGTCATAACTTTTCCAAAAATCAGCCGATTTTCAAAATTATTACATTTTTGAAAAACGTTTTCATCCTTTTTACAACTAGCATTTTAAATTCTGTACATATAGTAACTATTGTTGAATGAGAAAGAAACTGCAGTGAAATCGTATTTTTGTAGAAAATTGACGATTTTGTCAACTTTGAAGAGCAATAACTTTGCTAAAAATCACCCAATTTTTAAAATTTTTACATTTCTGTTTATAATATCGAACATAGTTTGAATCTGCATTAAAATTTTTTACTTCTGAAACATTTTAATTTTTGACTATTTTGGCCACTTTGGGATTCCTTTATCAACTTTAAATTCCTTTATCAACTTTAAGAAGTCATAACTTTTCCAAAAATCAGCCGATTTTCAAAATTTTTAGATTTCTGAAAAACACTACAATCTTCTTTCAAATAACATTTAAAATTCTTTACATATAGAAATTATTGTTGAATGAGAAAGAAACTGCAGTGAAATCGTATTTTTGTAGAAAATTGACGATTTTGTCAACTTTGAAGAACAATAACTTTGCTAAAAATCACCCAATTTTTAAAATTTTTACATATCTGTTTATGGTATCGAACATAGTTTGAATCTGCATTAAAATTTTTTACTTTTGCAATTTGTTAATTTTTGACTATTTTTGGCCACTTTGGGATTCCTTTATCAACTTTAAGAAGTCATTACTTTTCCAAAAATCAGCCGATTTTCAAAATTTATACATTTTTGAAAAACGTTTTCATCCTTTTAACAACTAGCATTTTAAATTCTTTACATGTAAAAACTATGTGTGAACTTTGAAAAGCAATAACTTTGCTAAAATCACCCAAATTTTAAAATTTATACATTTTTGAAAAACATTTTCATCCTTTTTACAACTAGCATTTAAAATTCTTTACATGTAAAAACTATGTGTGAAAGAGAAAGAAATTGCAGTGAAATCGTTTTTTAGTAGAAAATTGACGATTTTGTCAACTTTAAAGAGCAATAACTTTGCTAAAAATCACCCAATTTTTAAAATTTTCGCATATCTGCTTATGGTATCGAACATAGTTTGAATCTGCATTAAAATTTTTTACTTTTGAAACATTTTATTTTTTGACTATTTTTGGCCATTTTTGTATTCCTTTATCAACTTTAAGAAGTCATAACTTTCCAAAAATCAGCCGATTTTCAAAATTTTTACATTTTTGAAAAACGTTTTCATCCTTTTTACAACTAGCATTTTAAATTCTATACATGTAGAAACTATGTGTGAAAGAGAAAGAAATTGCAGGGAAATCGTTTTTTAGTAGAAAATTGACGATTTTGTCAACTTTGAAGAGCAATAACTTTGCTAAAAATCACCCAATTTTTAAAATTTTTACATATCTGTTTATGGTATCGAACATAGTTTGAATCTAAATTAAAATTTGTTACTTGCAACTTTTTAATTTTTGACTACTTTTGGCCATTTTTGGTTTCCTTTATCAACTTTAAGAAGTCATATCTTTTCCAAAAATCAGCCAATTTTCAAAATTTTTACATTTCTGAAAAACGCTTTAATCATTTTTTCAAAAAGCATTTAAAATTCTTTACATATAGAAACTATGTGTGAAAGAGAAAGAAATTGCAGTGAAATCGTTTTTTAGTAGAAAATTGACGATTTTGTCAACTTTGAAGAGCAATAACTTTGCTAAAAATCACCCAATTTTCAAAATTTTTACATTTCTGTTTATGGTATCGTCCTTTTTACAACTAGCATTTAAAATTCTTTACGTGTAGAAACTATGGTTGAAAGAGAAAGAAATTGCAGTGAAATCGTTTTTTAGTAGAAAATTGACGATTTTGTCAACTTTGAAGAGCAATAACTTTGCTAAAAATCACCCAATTTTTAAAATTTTTACATTTCTGTTTATGGTATCGTCCTTTTTACAACTAGCATTTAAAATTCTTTAATCTTTTTTTCAACTAGCATTAAAAATACTTTCCATATAGAAACTATGGTTCAAAGAGAAAGAAACTGCAGTAAAATCGTTTTTTAGTAGAAAATTGACGATTTTGTCAACTTTGAAGAGCAATAACTTTGCTAAAAATCACCCAATTTTTTAAATTTTTGCATTTCTCTTTATTGTATCGAACATAGTTTGAATCTGCATTAAAATTTTTTTCTTTTGAAAATTTTCAATTTTTGACTATTTTTGGCAATTTTTGGATTCCTTTATCAACTTTAAGAAGTCTTAACTTTTCCAAAAATCAGCCAATTTTCAAAATTTTTACATTTCTGAAAAACGCTTTAATCCTGTTTTCAAATAGCATTTAAAATTCTTTACATATAGAAACTGTGGTTCAAAGAGAAAGAAATTGCAGTAAAATCGTTTTTTAGTAGAACATTGACGATTTTGTCAGCTTTAAAGAGCAATAACTTTGCTAAAAATCACCCAATTTTTAAAATTTCTGCATTTCTGTTTATGATATCGAACATAGTTTGAATCTGCATTAAAATTTTTTACTCTTGAAACATTGTATTTTTTGACTTTTTTTGGCCATTATTGGATTCCTTTATCAACTTTAAGAAGTCATAACTTTTCCAAAAATGAGCCGATTTTCAAAATTTTACATTTTTGAAAAACGTTTTCATACTTTTTACAACTAGCAGTTAAAATTATTTACATGTATAAACTGTGGTTCAAAGAGAAAGAAATTGCAGTGAAATCGTTTTTTATTAGAAATTTGACGATTTTGTTAACTTTGAAGAGCAATAACTTTGCTAAAAATCAGCCAAATTTTAAATTTCTGCATATCTGTTTATGGTATCGAACATAGTTTGAATCTGCATTAAAATATTTACTTTTGAAAGATATTATTTTTTGACTATTTTTTGCCATTTTTGTATTCGTTTATCAACTTTGAGAAGTCATAACTTTTCCAAAAATGAGCCGATTTTCAAAATTTTTTCAACTAGCAGTTAAAATTCTTTACATGTATAAACTATGGTTGAAAGAGAAAGAAATTGCAGGGAAATCGTTTTTTAGTAGAAAATTGAGGATTTTGTCAACTTTGAAGAACAATAATTTTGCTAAAAATCCCCCAATTTTTAAATTTTTTGCATTTCTGTTTATGGTATCGAACATAGTTTGAAAATGAATAAAAGTTTTTTACTTTTGAAACATTTTAATTTTTGACTATTTTTGGCCATTTTTGGATTCCTTTATCAACTTTAAGAAGTCATAACTTCTCCAAAATTCAGCCAATTTTCAAAATATTTACATTTTTGAAAAACGCTTTAATACTTTTTTCAACTAGCACTTAAAATTCTTTACATATAGAAACTGTGGTTCAAAGAGAAAGAAATTGCAATGAAATCGTTTTTTAGTAGAACATTGACGATTTTGTAAACTTTGAAGAGCAATAACTTTGCTAAAAATCACACAATTTTTAAAATTTTTGCATTTCTGTTTATGGTATCGAACATAGTTTGAATCTGCATTAAAATTTTTTACTTTTGCAACTTTTTAATTTTTGACTGTTTTTGGCCATTTTTGTATTCCTTTATCAACTTTAAGAAGTCATATCTTTTCCAAAAATCAGCCAATTTTCAAAATTTTTACATTTCTGAAAAACGCTTTAATCATTTTTTCAAAAAGCATTTAAAATTCTTTACATATAGAAACTATGTGTGAAAGAGAAAGAAATTGCAGTGAAATTATTTTTTTGTAGAAAATTGACGATTTTGTAAACTTTGAAGAGCAATAACTTTGCTAAAAATCACCCAATTTTTAAAATTTTTGCATTTCTGTTTATGGTATCGAACATAGTTTGAATCTGCATTAAAATTTTTTACTTTTGCAACTTTTTAATTTTTGACTATTTTTGGCCATTTTTGTATTCCTTTATCAACTTTAAGAAGTCATAACTTTTCCAAAAATCAGCCGATTTTCCAAATTTTTACATTTTTGAAAAACGTTTTCATCCTTTTTACAACTAGCATTTAAAATTCTTTACATGTAGAAACTATGGTTGAAAGAGAAAGAAATTGCAGTGAAATCGTTTTTTAGTAGAAAATTGACGATTTTGTCAACTTTGAAGAACAATAACTTTGCTAAAAATCACCCAATTTTTAAAATTTTTACATATCTGTTTATGGTATCGAACATAGTTTGAATCTAAATTAAAATTTTTTACTTGCAACTTTTTAATTTTTGACTATTTTTGGCCATTTTTGGATTCCTTTATCAACTTTAAGAAGTCATATCTTTTCCAAAAATCAGCCAATTTTCAAAATTTTTACATTTCTGAAAAACGCTTAAATCATTTTTTCAAAAAGCATTTAAAATTCTTTACATATAGAAACTATGTGTGAAAGAGAAAGAAATTGCAGTGAAATCGTTTTTTAGTAGAAAATTGACGATTTTGTCAACTTTGAAGAGCAATAACTTTGCTAAAAATCACCCAATTTTCAAAATTTTTACATTTCTGTTTATGGTATCGTCCTTTTTACAACTAGCATTTAAAATTCTTTACGTGTAGAAACTATGGTTGAAAGAGAAAGAAATTGCAGTGAAATCGTTTTTAGTAGAAAATTGACGATTTTGTCAACTTTGAAGAGCAATAACTTTGCTAAAAATCACCCAATTTTTAAAATTTTTACATTTCTGTTTATGGTATCGTCCTTTTTACAACTAGCATTTAAAATTCTTTAATCTTTTTTTCAACTAGCATTAAGAATACTTTCCATATAGAAACTATGGTTCAAAGAGAAAGAAACTGCAGTGAAATCGTTTTTTAGTAGAAAATTGACGATTCTGTCAACTTTGAAGAGCAAAAACTTTGCTAAAAATCACCCAATTTTTTAAATTTTTGCATTTTTCTTTATTGTATCGAACATAGTTTGAATCTGCATTAAAATTTTTTTCTTTGGAAAATTTTCAATTTTTGACTATTTTTGGCAATTTTTGGATTCCTTTATCAACTTTAAGAAGTCTTATCTTTTCCAAAAATCAGCCAATTTTAAAAATTTTTACATTTCTGAAAAACGCTTTAATCCTGTTTTCAAATAGCATTTAAAATTGTTTACATATAGAAACTGTGGTTCAAAGAGAAAGAAATTGCAGTGAAATCGTTTTTTAGTAGAACATTGACGATTTTGTCAGCTTTAAAGAGCAATAACTTTGCTAAAAATCACCCAATTTTTAAAATTTTTGCATTTCTGTTTATGATATCGAACATAGTTTGAATCTGCATTAAAATTTTTTACTCTTGAAACATTGTATTTTTTGACTTTTTTTGGCCATTTTTGGATTCCTTTATCAACTTTAAGAAGTCATAACTTTTCCAAAAATGAGCCGATTTTCAAAATTTTACATTTTTGAAAAACGTTTTCATACTTTTTACAACTAGCAGTTAAAATTATTTACATGTATAAACTGTGGTTCAAAGAGAAGGAAATTGCAGTGAAATCGTTTTTTATTAGAAATTTGACGATTTTGTTAACTTTGAAGAGCAATAACTTTGCTAAAAATCAGCCAAATTTTAAATTTCTGCATATCTGTTTATGGTATCGAACATAGTTTGAATCTGCATTAAAATATTTACTTTTGAAAGATATTATTTTTTGACTTTTTTTGGCCATTTTTGGATTCCTTTATCAACTTTAAGAAGTCATAACTTTTCCAAAAATCAGCCAATTTTCAAAATTTTTACATTTTTGAAAAACGTTTTCATCCTTTTTTCAACTAGCAGTTAAAATTCTTTACATGTATAAACTATGGTTGAAAGTGAAAAAAATTGCAGGGAAATCGTTTTTTAGTAGAAAATTGACGATTTTGTCAACTTTGAAGAACAATAATTTTGCTAAAAATCACCCAATTTTTGAAATTTTTGCAATTCTGTTTATGGTATCGAACATAGTTTGAAAATGCATAACAGTTTTTTACTTTTGAAACATTTTAATTTTTGACTATTTTTGGCCATTTTTGGATTCCTTTATCAACTTTAAGAAGTCTTAACTTTTCCAAAAATCAGCCAATTTTCAAAATTTTTACATTTCTGAAAAACGCCTTAATCATTTTTTCAAATAGCATTTAAAATTCTTTACATATAGAAACTATGTGTGAAGTGAAAGAAATTGCAGTGAAATCGTTTTTTGGTATAAAATTGACGATTTTGTAAATTTGAAGAGCAATAACTTTGCTAAAAATCACACAATTTTTAAAATTTTTGCATTTCTGTTTATGGTATCGAACATAGTTTGAATCTGCATTTAAATTTTTTACTTTTGCAACTTTTTAATTTTTGACTATTCTTTGCCATTTTTGGATTCCTTTATCAACTCTAAGAAATCATAACTTTTCCAAAAATCAGCCGATTTTCAAAATTTCTACATTTCTGAAAAACGCTTTAATCCTTTATTCAAGTAGCAATTAATATTCTTTACATATAGAAACTATGTGTGAAAGAGAAAGAAATTGCAGTGAAATCGTTTTTTAGTAGAAAATTGACGATTTTGTCAACTTTGAAAGCAATAACTTTGCTAAAAATCATCCAATTTTTAAAATTTTTGCATTTCTGTTTATAATATCGAACATAGTTTGAATCTGCATTAAAATTTTTTACTTTTGAAACATTTTATTTTTTTTCTATTTTTTGTCATTTTTGTATTTCTTTATCAACTTTAAGAAGTCATAACTTTTCCAAAAATGAGCCGATTTTCAAAATTTTTATATTTTTGAAAAAACGTTTTCATTCTTTTTTCAACTAGCAGTTAAAATTTTTTGCATGTAGAAACTATGGTTGAAAGAGAAAGAAATTGCAGTGAAATCGTTTTTTAGTAGAAAATTGACGATTTTGTCAACTTTGAAGAGCAATAAGTTTGCTAAAAATCACCCAATTTTTAAAATTTTTGCATTTCTGTTTATGATATCGAACATAGTTTGAATCTGCATTAAAATTTCTTACTTTTGAAACATTTTATTTTTTGACTATTTTTGGCCATTTTTGGATTCCTTTATCAACTTTAAGAAGTCATAACTTTTCCAAAAATCACCCAATTTTTAAAATTTTTACATTTCTGTTTATGGTATCGAACATAGTTTGAATCTGCATTAAAGATTTTTATTTTAGAATCTTTTAAACTTTCGACTATTTTTGGCCATTTTTTGATTCCTTTATCAACACTAAGAAGTCATAACTTTTCCAAAAATCAGCCGATTTTCAAAATTTTTACATTTCTGAAAAACGCTTTAATCATTTTTTCAAATAGCATTTAAAATTCTTTACATATAGAAACTATGTGTGAAAGAGAAAGAAATTGCAGTGAAATCGTTTTTTAGTAAAAAATTGACGATTTTGTCTACTTTCAAGAGCAATAACTTTGCTAAAAATCATCCAATTTTTGGCCATTTTTGGATTCCTTTATCAACTTTAAGAAGTCATAACTTTTCCAAAATCAGCCAATTTTCAAAATTTTTACATTTTTGAAAAACGCTTTAATCCTTTTTATTAACTAGCACTAAAAATTCTTTACATATAGAAACTATGGATGAAAGAGAAAGAAATTGCGTGAAATCGTTTTTTAGTAGAAAATTGACGATTTTGTCAACTTTGAAGAGCAATAACTTTGCTAAAAATCACCCAATTTTTAAAATTTTTGCATATTTGTTTATGGTATCGATTATAGTTTTAATCTGCATTAAAATTTTTTACTTTTGCAACTTTTTCATTTTGGAAGTCATAACTTTTCCAAAAATCAGCCGATTTTCAAAATTTTTACATTTTTGAAAAACGTTTTCATCCTTTTTTCAACTAGCAGTTAAAATTCTTTACATGTATAAACTATGGTTGAAAGAGAAAGAAACTGCAGTGAAATCGTTTTTTAGTAGAAAATTGACGATTTTGTCAACTTTGAAGAGCAATAAGTTTGCTAAAAATCACCCAATTTTTAAAATTTTTGCATTTCTGTTTATGATATCGAACATAGTTTGAATCTGCATTAAAATTTCTTACTTTTGAGACATTTTATTTTTTGTCTGTTTTTGGCCATTTTTGGATTCCTTTATCAACTTTAAGAAGTCATAACTTTTCCAAAAATCACCCAATTTTTAAAATTTTTACATTTCTGTTTATGGTATCGAACATAGTTTGAATCTGCATTAAAAATTTTTATTTTAGAATCTTTTAAACTTTCGACTATTTTTGGCCATTTTTGGATTCCTTTATCAACACTAAGAAGTCATAACTTTTCCAAAAATCAGCCGATTTTCAAAATTTTTACATTTCTGAAAAACGCTTTAATCATTTTTTCAAATAGCATTTAAAATTCTTTACATATAGAAACTATGTGTGAAAGAGAAAGAAATTGCAGTGAAATCGTTTTTTAGTAAAAAATTGACGATTTTGTCTACTTTCAAGAGCAATAACTTTGCTAAAAATCATCCAATTTTTGGCCATTTTTGGATTCCTTTATCAACTTTAAGAAGTCATAACTTTTCCAAAAATCAGCCAATTTTCAAAATTTTTACATTTTTGAAAAACGCTTTAATCCTTTTATTAACTAGCACTAAAAATTCTTTACATATAGAAACTATGGATGAAAGAGAAAGAAATTGCGTGAAATCGTTTTTTAGTAGAAAATTGACGATTTTGTCAACTTTGAAGAGCAATAACTTTGCTAAAAATCACCCAATTTTTAAAATTTTTGCATATTTGTTTATGGTATCGATTATAGTTTTAATCTGCATTAAAATTTTTTACTTTTGCAACTTTTTCATTTTGGAAGTCATAACTTTTCCAAAAATCAGCCGATTTTCAAAATTTTTACATTTTTGAAAAACGTTTTCATCCTTTTTTCAACTAGCAGTTAAAATTCTTTACATGTATAAACTATGGTTGAAAGAGAAAGAAACTGCAGTGAAATCGTTTTTTAGTAGAAAATTGACGATTTTGTCAACTTTGAAGAACAATAATTTTGCTAAAAATCACCCAATTTTTAAAATTTTTGCAATTCTGTTTATGGTATCAACATAGTTTGAAAATGCATAAAAGTTTTTTACTTTTGAAACATTTTATTTTTTGACAATTTTTGGCCATTTTTGGATTCCTTTATCAACTTTAAGAAGTCATAACTTTTCCAAAAATCAACCAATTTTCAAAATTTTTACATTTTTGAAAACGCTTTAATCCTTATATCAACTAGCACTTAAAATTCTTTACATATAGAAACTATGGATGAAAGAGAAAGAAATTGCAGTGAAATTGTTGTTTAGTAGAAAATTGACGATTTTGTCAACTTTGAAGAGCAATAACTTTGCTAAAATTCACACAATTTTTAAAATTTTTGCATATTTGTTTATGGTATCGAACATAGTTTGAATCTGCATTAAAGATTTTTATTTTAGAATCTTTTAAACTTTCGACTATTTTTGGCCATTTTTTGATTCCTTTATCAACACTAAGAAGTCATAACTTTTCCAAAAATCAGCCGATTTTCAAAATTTTTACATTTCTGAAAAACGCTTTAATCATTTTTTCAAAAAGCATTTAAAATTCTTTACATATAGAAACTATGTGTGAAAGAGAAAGAAATTGCAGTGAAATCGTTTTTTAGTAGAAAATTGACGATTTTGTCAACTTTGAAGAGCAATAACTTTTCTAAAAATCACCCAATCTTTAAAATTTTTGCAATTCTGTTTATTGTATCGAACATAGTTTGAAAATGCATAAAAGTTTTTTACTTTTGAAACATTTTATTTTTTTCTATTTTTTGTCATTTTTGTATTTCTTTATCAACTTTAAGAAGTCATAACTTTTCCAAAAATGAGCCGATTTTCAAAATTTTTATATTTTTGAAAAAACGTTTTCATCCTTTTTTCAACTAGCAGTTAAAATTTTTTGCATGTAGAAACTATGGTTGAAAGAGAAAGAAATTGCAGTGAAATCGTTTTTTAGTAGAAAATTGACGATTTTGTCAACTTTGAAGAGCAATAAGTTTGCTAAAAATCACCCAATTTTTAAAATTTTTGCATTTCTGTTTATGATATCGAACATAGTTTGAATCTGCATTAAAATTTCTTACTTTTGAAACATTTTATTTTTTGACAATTTTTGGCCATTTTTGGATTTCTTTATCAACTTTAAGAAGTCATAACTTTTCCAAAAATCACCCAATTTTTAAAATTTTAACATTTCTGTTTATGATATCGAACATAGTTTGAATCTGCATTAAAGATTTTTATTTTAGAATCTTTTAAACTTTCGACTATTTTTGGCCATTTTTTGATTCCTTTATCAACACTAAGAAGCCATAACTTTTCCAAAAATCAGCCGATTTTCAAAATTTTTACATTTCTGAAAAACGCTTTAATCATTTTTTCAAATAGCATTTAAAATTCTTTACATATAGAAACTATGTGTGAAAGAGAAAGAAATTGCAGTGAAATCGTTTTTTAGTAAAAAATTGACGATTTTGTCTACTTTCAAGAGCAATAACTTTGCTAAAAATCATCCAATTTTTGGCCATTTTTGGATTCCTTTATCAACTTTAAGAAGTCATAACTTTTCCAAAAATCAGCCAATTTTCAAAATTTTTACATTTTTGAAAAACGCTTTAATCATTTTATTAACTAGCACTAAAAATTCTTTACATATAGAAACTATGGATGAAAGAGAAAGAAATTGCGTGAAATCGTTTTTTAGTAGAAAATTGACGATTTTGTCAACTTTGAAGAGCAATAACTTTGCTAAAAATCACCCAATTTTTAAAATTTTTGCATATTTGTTTATGGTATTGATTATAGTTTTAATCTGCATTAAAATTTTTTACTTTTGCAACTTTTTCATTTTGGAAGTCATAACTTTTCCAAAAATCAGCCGATTTTCAAAATTTTTACATTTTTGAAAAACGTTTTCATCCTTTTTTCAACTAGCAGTTAAAATTCTTTACATGTATAAACTATGGTTGAAAGAGAAAGAAACTGCAGTGAAATCGTTTTTTAGTAGAAAATTGACGATTTTATCAACTTTGAAGAACAATAATTTTGCTAAAAATCACCCAATTTTTAAAATTTTTGCAATTCTGTTTATGGTATCAACATAGTTTGAAAATCCATAAAAGTTTTTTACTTTTGAAACATTTTATTTTTTGACAATTTTTGGCCATTTTAGGATTCCTTTATCAACTTTAAGAAGTCATAACTTTCCAAAAATCACCCAATTTTTTAAATTTTTACATTTCTGTTTATGGTATCGAACATAGTTTGAATCTGCATTAAAGATTTTTACTTTAGAATCTTTTAAACTTTCGACTATTTTCGGCCATTTTTGGATTCCTTTATCAACTTTAAGAAGTCATAACTTTTCCAAAAATCAGCCAATTTTCAAAATTTTTTCATTTTCGAAAAACGTTTTCATCCTTTTTTCAACTAGCAGTTAAAAGTCTTTACATGTGTAAACTATGGTTGAAAGAGAAAGAAATTGCAGGGAAATCGTTTTTTAGTAGAAAATTGACGATTTTTCAACTTTGAAGAACAATAATTTTGCTAAAAATAACCCAATTTTTAAAATTTTTGCAATTCTGTTTATGGTATCGAACATAGTTTGAAAATACATAAAAGTTTTTTACTTTTGAAACATTTTAATTTTTGACTATTTTTGGCCATTTTTGGATTCCTTTATCAACTTTAAGAAGTCATAACTTTTCCAAAAATCAGCCAATTTTCAAAATTTTTACATTTTTGAAAACGCTTTAATCCTTATATCAACTAGCACTTAAAATTCTTTACATATAGAAACTATGGATGAAAGAGAAAGAAATTGCAGTGAAATTGTTGTTTAGTAGAAAATTGACGATTTTGTAAACTTTGAAGAGCAATAACTTTGCTAAAATTCACTCAATTTTTAAAATTTTTGCATATTTGTTTATGGTATCGAACATAGTTTGAATCTGTATTAGAATTTTTTACTTTTGCAACTTTTTAATTTTTGACTATTTTTGGCCATTTTTGGATTCCTTTATCAACTTTAAGAAGTCATAACTTTTCCAAAAAAGAGCCGATTTTCAAAATTTTTACAATTTTGAAAAACGTTTTCATCCTTTTTCAACTAGCAGTTAAAATTCTTTACATATAGAAACTGTGGTTCAAAGAGAAAGAAATTGCAGTGAAATCGTTTTTAAGTAGAAAATTGACGATTTTGTCAACTTTGAAGAGCAATAACTTTTCTAAAAATCACCCAATCTTTAAAATTTTTGCAATTCTGTTTATTGTATCGAACATAGTTTGAAAATGCATAAAAGTTTTTTACTTTTGAAACATTTTAACTTTTGACTATTTTTGGCCATTTTTGGATTCCTTTATCAACTTTAAGAAGTCATAACTTTTCCAAATTCACCCAAGTTTTAAAATTTTTACATTTCTGTTTATGGTATCGAACATAGTTTGAATCTGCATTAAAGATTTTTACTTTAGAATCTTTTAAACTTTCGACTTTTTTTTGCCTTTTTTGGATTCCTTTATCAACTTTAAGAAGTCATAACTTTTCCAAAAATCAGCCGATTTTCAAAATTTGTACATTTTTGAAAAAGGCTTTAATCATTTTTTCATGTCGCAATTAAATTTCTTTACATATAGAAACTATTGTTCAAAAAAAAAGAAACTGCAGTGAAATAGTATTTTAGTAGAAAATTGACGATTTTGTCAACTTTGAAGAGCAATAACTTTGCTAAAAATCTCCCAATTTTTAAAATTATTACATTTCTGTTTATGGTATCGAACATAGTTTGAATTTGCATTAAAATTTTTTCTATTGAAACTTTTTAATTTTTGACTATTTTGGCCATTTTTGGATTCCTTAATCAACTTTAAGAAGTCATAACTTTTCCAAAAATCAGCCAATTTTCAAAATTTTTTCATTTTCGAAAAACGTTTTCATCCTTTTTTCAACTAGCAGTTAAAAGTCTTTACATGTGTAAACTATGGTTGAAAGAGAAAGAAATTGCAGGGAAATCGTTTTTTAGTAGAAAATTGACGATTTTTCAACTTTGAAGAACAATAATTTTGCTAAAAATAACCCAATTTTTAAAATTTTTGCAATTCTGTTTATGGTATCGAACATAGTTTGAAAATACATAAAAGTTTTTTACTTTTGAAACATTTTAATTTTTGACTATTTTTGGCCATTTTTGGATTCCTTTATCAACTTTAAGAAGTCATAACTTTTCCAAAAATCAGCCAATT
Organism: Drosophila quadrilineata; assembly: GCA_018150725.1. Lineage (NCBI taxonomy): Eukaryota > Metazoa > Arthropoda > Insecta > Diptera > Drosophilidae > Drosophila > Drosophila quadrilineata. Next base: position 47,609 of record JAECWN010000228.1, on the reverse strand, counting down.
TTCAAAATTTTTACATTTTTGAAAACGCTTTAATCCTTATATCAACTAGCACTTAAAATTCTTTACATATAGAAACTATGGATGAAAGAGAAAGAAATTGCAGTGAAATTGTTGTTTAGTAGAAAATTGACGATTTTGTAAACTTTGAAGAGCAATAACTTTGCTAAAATTCACTCAATTTTTAAAATTTTTGCATATTTGTTTATGGTATCGAACATAGTTTGAATCTGTATTAGAATTTTTACTTTTGCAACTTTTTAATTTTTGACTATTTTTGGCCATTTTTGGATTCCTTTATCAACTTTAAGAAGTCATAACTTTTCCAAAAAAGAGCCGATTTTCAAAATTTTTACAATTTTGAAAAACGTTTTCATCCTTTTTCAACTAGCAGTTAAAATTCTTTACATATAGAAACTGTGGTTCAAAGAGAAAGAAATTGCAGTGAAATCGTTTTTAAGTAGAAAATTGACGATTTTGTCAACTTTGAAGAGCAATAACTTTTCTAAAAATCACCCAATCTTTAAAATTTTTGCAATTCTGTTTATTGTATCGAACATAGTTTGAAAATGCATAAAAGTTTTTTACTTTTGAAACATTTTAACTTTTGACTATTTTTGGCCATTTTTGGATTCCTTTATCAACTTTAAGAAGTCATAACTTTTCCAAATTCACCCAAGTTTTAAAATTTTTACATTTCTGTTTATGGTATCGAACATAGTTTGAATCTGCATTAAAGATTTTTACTTTAGAATCTTTTAAACTTTCGACTTTTTTTTGCCTTTTTTGGATTCCTTTATCAACTTTAAGAAGTCATAACTTTTCCAAAAATCAGCCGATTTTCAAAATTTGTACATTTTTGAAAAAGGCTTTAATCATTTTTTCATGTCGCAATTAAATTTCTTTACATATAGAAACTATTGTTCAAAAAAAAAGAAACTGCAGTGAAATAGTATTTTAGTAGAAAATTGACGATTTTGTCAACTTTGAAGAGCAATAACTTTGCTAAAAATCTCCCAATTTTTAAAATTATTACATTTCTGTTTATGGTATCGAACATAGTTTGAATTTGCATTAAAATTTTTTCTATTGAAACTTTTTAATTTTTGACTATTTTGGCCATTTTTGGATTCCTTAATCAACTTTAAGAAGTCATAACTTTTCCAAAAATCAGCCAATTTTCAAAATTTTTATATTTCTGAAAAATTCTTTAATCCTTTTTTCAAAAAGCATTTAAATTTCTTTATATATAGAAAGTATGGTCGAAAGAGAAAGAAATTGCAGTGAAATAGTATTTTAGTAGAAAATTGACGATTTTGTCAACTTTGAAGAGCAATAACTTTGCTAAAAATCTCCCAATTTTGAAAATTTTTACATTTCTGTTTATGGTATCGAACATAGTTTGAATTTGCATTAAAATTTTTACTATTGAAACTTTTTAATTTTTGACTATTTTGGCCATTTTTGGATTCCTTAATCAACTTTAAGAAGTCATAACTTTTCCAAAAATCAGCCAATTTTCAAAATTTTTATATTTCTGAAAAATTCTTTAATCCTTTTTTCAAAAAGCATTTAAAATTCTTTACATATAGAAATTATGGTTGAAAGAGAAAGAAATTGCAGTGAAATCGTTTTTTAGTAGAAAATTTACGATTTTGTCAATTTTGCAGTGCAATAACTTTGCTAAAAATCACCCAATATTTAAAATCTTTACATTTCTGTTTATGGTATCGAACATAGTTTGAATTTGCATTAAAATTTTTACTATTGAAACTTTTTAATTTTTGACTATTTTTATCCATTTTGGATTCCTTTATCAACTTTAAGAAGTCATAACTTTTCCAAAAATCAGCCAATTTTCAAAATTTTTATATTTCTGAAAAATTCTTTAATCCTTTTTTCAAAAAGCATTTAAAATTCTTTACATATAGAAATTATGGTTGAAAGAGAAAGAAATTGCAGTCAAATCGTTTTTTAGTAGAAAATTGACGATTTTGTCAATTTTGCAGTGCAATAACTTTGCTAAAAATCACCCAATATTTAAAATTTTTACATTTCTGTTTATGGTATCGAACATAGTTTAAATTTGCATTAAAATTTTTACTATTGAAACTTTTTAATTTTTGACTATTTTTATCCATTTTGGATTCCTTTATCAACTTTAAGAAGTCATAACTTTTCCGAAAATCAGCCAATTTTCAAAATTTTTATATTTCTGAAAAATTCTTTAATCCTTTTTTCAAAAAGCATTTAAAATTCTTTACATATAGAAATTATGGTTGAAAGAGAAAGAAATTGCAGTGAAATCGTTATTTAGTAGAAAATTGACGATTTTGTCAACTTTGAAGAAGTCATAACTTTTCCAAAAATCAGCCGATATTAAAATTTTTACATTTCTGAAAAACATTTTAATCTTTTTTTCAAACATCATTTAAAATTCTTTACAAATAGAAACTATGGTTGAAAGTGAAAGAAATTGCAGTGAAATCGTTTTTTAGTAGAAAATTGACGATTTTGTCAACTTTGCAGTGCAATATCTTTGCTAAAAATCACCCAATTTTTAAAATTTTTACATTTCTGTTTATGGTATCGAAGATAGTAAGAATCTGCATTAAAATTTTTTACTATTAAAACTTTTTAATTTTTGACTTTTTTTTGCCATTTTTGGATTCCTTTACCAACTTTAAGAAGTCATAACTTTTCCAAAAATCAGCCGATATTAAAATTTCTGAAAAACGTTTTAATCTTTTTTTCAAATATAATTTAAAATTCTTTACATATAGAAACTGTGGTTCAAAGAGAAAGAAATTGCAGTGAAATCGTTTTTAAGTAGAAAATTGACGATTTTGTTAACTTTGAAGAGCAATAACTTTGCTAAAAATCACCAAATTTTTAAAATTTTTGCAATTCTGTTTATTGTATCGAACATAGTTTGAAAATGCATAAAAGTTTTTTACTTTTGAAACATTTTAATTTTTGACTATTTTTGGCCATTTTTGGATTCCTTTATCAACTTTAAAAAGTCATAACTTTTCCAAAAATCAGCCGATTCTCAAAATTTTTACATTTCTGAATAACGCTTTAATCATTTTTTCATGTCGCAATTAAAATTCTTTACATATAGAAACTATTGTTCAAAAAGAAAAAAAATGCAGTGAAATAGTATTTTAGTAGAAAATTGACGATTTTGTCAACTTTGAAGAGCAATAACTTTGCTAAAAATCTCCCAATTTTTAAAATTTTTACATTTCTGTTTATGGTATCGAAGATAGTTTGAATTTGCATTAAAATTTTTACTATTGAAACTTTTTAATTTTTGACTATTTTGGCCATTTTTGGATTCGTTTATCAACTTTAAGAAGTCATAACTTTTCCAAAAATCAGCCGATTTTAAAATTTCTGAAAAACGTTTTAATCTTTTTTTCAAATATAATTTAAAATTCTTTACATATAGAAACTATGGTTGAAAGAGAAAGAAATTGCAGTGAAATCGTTTTTTAGTAGAAAATTGATGATTTTGTCAACTTTGATGAACAATAACTTTGCTAAAAATCACCAAATTTTTAAAATTTTTGCATATCTGTTTATTGTATCGAACATAGTTAGAATCTGCATTAAAATTTTTTACTATTGGAAATTTTAATTTTTGACTATTTTTGGCCAATTTTTCGATTCCTTTATCAACTTTAAGAAGTCATAACTTTTCCAAAAATCAGCCAATTTCCAAATTTTTACATTTCTGAAAAATTCTTTAATGCTTTTTTCAACTAGCAATTAAAATTCTTTACAAATAGAAACTATTGTTCAAAGAGAAAGAAACTGCAGTGATATAGTATTTTAGTAGAAAATTGACGATTTTGTCAACTTTGAAGGGCAATAACTTTGCTAAAAATCACCCAATTTTTAAAATTTTTACATTTCTTTTTATGGTATCGAACACAGTTTTAATATGCATAAAAATTTTTACTTTTGAAACTTTTTCATTTTTGACTATTTTTGGCCATATTGGGATTCCTTTATCAACTTTAAGAAATCATAACTTTTCCAAAAATCAGCCGATTTTCCCAATTTTTCAATTTCTGAAAAACACTTTAATCCTTTTTTCAACTAGCATTTAAAGTTCTTTACATATAGAAACTATGATTGAATGAGAATGAAATTGCAGTGAAATCGTTTTTTAGTAGAAAATTGACGATTTTGTCAACTTTGAAGAGCAATAACTTTGCTAAAAATCACCCAATTTTTTAAATTTTTACATTTCTTTTTATGGTATCGAACATAGTTTGAAGCTGAATTAAAATTTTTTACTTTTGAAACTTTTTCATTTTTGACTATTTTTGGCCATATTGGGATTCCTTTATCAACTTTAAGAAGTCATAACTTTTCTAAAAATCAGCCGATTTTCAAAATTTTTACATTTCTGAAAAACGCTTTAATCCTTTTTTCAAATAGCATTTAAAATTCTTTACATATTGAAACTGTGGTTCAAAGAGAAAAAAATTGGAGTGCAATCGTTTTTTATTAGAAAATTGACGATTTTGCCAACTTTGAAGAGCAATAACTTTGCTAAAAATCACCCAATTTTTTAAATTTTTACATTTCTGTTTATGGTATCGAACATAGTTTGAATCTGCATTTAAATTTTTTACTTTTGAAACTTTTTAATTTTTGACTATTTTTGACGATTTTTGGCCATTTTTGGATTCCTTTAGCAACTTTAAGAAGTCATAACTTTGCTAAAAATCACCCAATTTTTTAAATTTTTACATTTGTGTTTATGGTATCGAAGATAGTTTGAATCTGCATTATAATTTTTTACTATTGAAACTTTTTAATTTTTGACTATTTTTTGGCCATTTTTGGATTCTTTTATCAACTTCAAGAAGTCATAACTTTAATAAAAATCACCCAATTTTCAAAATTTTTATATTTCTGAAAAATTCTTTAATCCTTTTTTCAAAAAGCATTTAAAATTCTTTACATATAGAAATTATGGTTGAAAGAGAAAGAAATTGCAGTGAAATCGTTTTTTAGTAGAAAATTTACGATTTTGTCAATTTTGCAGTGCAATAACTTTGCTAAAAATCACCCAATATTTAAAATCTTTACATTTCTGTTTATGGTATCGAACATAGTTTGAATTTGCATTAAAATTTTTACTATTGAAACTTTTTAATTTTTGACTATTTTTATCCATTTTGGATTCCTTTATCAACTTTAAGAAGTCATAACTTTTCCAAAAATCAGCCAATTTTCAAAATTTTTATATTTCTGAAAAATTCTTTAATCCTTTTTTCAAAAAGCATTTAAAATTCTTTACATATAGAAATTATGGTTGAAAGAGAAAGAGATTGCAGTGAAATCGTTTTTTAGTAGAAAATTTACGATTTTGTCAATTTTGCAGTGCAATAACTTTGCTAAAAATCACCCAATATTTAAAATTTTTACATTTCTGTTTATGGTATCGAACATAGTTTAAATTTGCATTAAAATTTTTACTATTGAAACTTTTTAATTTTTGACTATTTTTGGCCATTTTTGGATTCCTTTAGCAACTTTAAGAATCCATAACTTTGCTAAAAATCACCCAATTTTTTAAATTTTTACATTTGTGTTTATGGTATCGAAGATAGTTTGAATCTGCATTATAATTTTTTACTATTGAAACTTTTTAATTTTTGACTATTTTTTGGCCATTTTTGGATTCTTTTATCAACTTCAAGAAGTCATAACTTTAATAAAAATCACCCAATTTTCAAAATTTTTATATTTCTGAAAAATTCTTTAATCCTTTTTTCAAAAAGCATTTAAAATTCTTTACATATAGAAATTATGGTTGAAAGAGAAAGAAATTGCAGTGAAATCGTTTTTTAGTAGAAAATTTACGATTTTGTCAATTTTGCAGTGCAATAACTTTGCTAAAAATCACCCAATATTCAAAATCTTTACATTTCTGTTTATGGTATCGAACATAGTTTGAATTTGCATTAAAATTTTTACTATTGAAACTTTTTAATTTTTGACTATTTTTATCCATTTTGGATTCCTTTATCAACTTTAAGAAGTCATAACTTTTCCAAAAATCAGCCAATTTTCAAAATTTTTATATTTCTGAAAAATTCTTTAATCCTTTTTTCAAAAAGCATTTAAAATTCTTTACATATAGAAATTATGGTTGAAAGAGAAAGAGATTGCAGTGAAATCGTTTTTTAGTAGAAAATTGACGATTTTGTCAACTTTGAAGAAGTCATAACTTTTCCAAAAATCAGCCGATATTAAAATTTTTACATTTCTGAAAAACATTTTAATCTTTTTTTCAAACATCATTTAAAATTCTTTACAAATAGAAACTATGGTTGAAAGAGAAAGAAATTGCAGTGAAATCGTTTTTTAGTAGAAAATTGACGATTTTGTCAACTTTGAAGAGCAATAACTTTGCTAAAAATCACCAAATTTTTAAAATTTTTGCAATTCTGTTTATTGTATCGAAGATAGTTAGAATCTGCATTAAAATTTTTTACTATTAAAACTTTTTAATTTTTGACTTTTTTTTGCCATTTTTGGATTCCTTTACCAACTTTAAGAAGTCATAACTTTTCCAAAAATCAGCCGATTTTAAAATTTCTGAAAAACGTTTTAATCTTTTTTCAAATATAATTTAAAATTCTTTACATATAGAAACTGTGGTTCAAAGAGAAAGAAATTGCAGTGAAATCGTTTTTAAGTAGAAAATTGACGATTTTGTCAACTTTGAAGAGCAATAACTTTGCTAAAAATCACCAAATTTTTAAAATTTTTGCATATCTGTTTATTGTATCGAACATAGTTAGAATCTGCATTAAAATTTTTTACTATTGAAACTTTTTAATTTTTGACTATTTTTATCCATTTTGGATTCCTTTATCAACTTTAAGAAGTCATAACTTTTCCAAAATCAGCCAATTTTCAAAATTTTTACATTTCTGAAAAATGCTTTAATGCTTTTTTCAACTAGCAATTAAAATTCTTTACAAATAGAAACTATTGTTCAAAGAGAAAGAAACTGCAGTGATATAGTATTTTAGTAGAAAATTGACGATTTTGTCAACTTTGAAGGGCAATAACTTTGCTAAAAATCTCCCAATTTTTAAAATTTTTACATTTCTGTTTATGGTATCGAAGATAGTTTGAATTTGCATTAAAATTTTTACTATTGAAAATTTTTAATTTTTGACTATTTTGGCCATTTTTGGATTCGTTTATCAACTTTAAGAAGTCATAACTTTTCCAAAAATCAGCCGATTTTAAAATTTTTACATTTCTGAAAAACGTTTTAATCTTTTTTTCAAAAATCATTTAAAACTCTTTACAAATAGAAACTATGGTTGAAAGAGAAAGAAATTGCAGTGAAATCGTTTTTTAGTAGAAAATTTACGATTTTGTCAATTTTGCAGTGCAATAACTGCTAAAAATCACCCAATATTTAAAATTTTTACATATCTGTTTATGGTAACGAACATAGTTTAAATCTGCATTATAATTTTTTACTATTGAAACTTTTTAATTTTTGACTATTTTTTGGCCATTTTTGGATTCTTTTATCAACTTCAAGAAGTCATAACTTTAATAAAAATCACCCAATTTTCAAAATTTTTATATTTCTGAAAAATTCTTTAATCCTTTTTTCAAAAAGCATTTAAAATTCTTTACATATAGAAATTATGGTTGAAAGAGAAAGAAATTGCAGTGAAATCGTTTTTTAGTAGAAAATTTACGATTTTGTCAATTTTGCAGTGCAATAACTTTGCTAAAAATCACCCAATATTCAAAATCTTTACATTTCTGTTTATGGTATCGAACATAGTTTGAATTTGCATTAAAATTTTTACTATTGAAACTTTTAATTTTTGACTATTTTTATCCATTTTGGATTCCTTTATCAACTTTAAGAAGTCATAACTTTTCCAAAAATCAGCCAATTTTCAAAATTTTTATATTTCTGAAAAATTCTTTAATCCTTTTTCAAAAAGCATTTAAAATTCTTTACATATAGAAATTATGGTTGAAAGAGAAAGAGATTGCAGTGAAATCGTTTTTTAGTAGAAAATTGACGATTTTGTCAACTTTGAAGAAGTCATAACTTTTCCAAAAATCAGCCGATATTAAAATTTTTACATTTCTGAAAAACATTTTAATCTTTTTTCAAACATCATTTAAAATTCTTTACAAATAGAAACTATGGTTGAAAGAGAAAGAAATTGCAGTGAAATCGTTTTTTAGTAGAAAATTGACGATTTTGTCAACTTTGAAGAGCAATAACTTTGCTAAAAATCACCAAATTTTTAAAATTTTTGCAATTCTGTTTATTGTATCGAAGATAGTTAGAATCTGCATTAAAATTTTTTACTATTAAAACTTTTAATTTTTGACTTTTTTTGCCATTTTTGGATTCCTTTACCAACTTTAAGAAGTCATAACTTTTCCAAAAATCAGCCGATTTTAAAATTTCTGAAAAACGTTTTAATCTTTTTTTCAAATATAATTTAAAATTCTTTACATATAGAAACTGTGGTTCAAAGAGAAAGAAATTGCAGTGAAATCGTTTTTAAGTAGAAAATTGACGATTTTGTCAACTTTGAAGAGCAATAACTTTGCTAAAAATCACCAAATTTTTAAAATTTTTGCATATCTGTTTATTGTATCGAACATAGTTAGAATCTGCATTAAAATTTTTTACTATTGGAAATTTTTAATTTTTGACTATTTTTGGCCATATTTGGATTCCTTTATCAACTTTAAGAAGTCATAACTTTTCCAAAAATCAGCCGATTTTAAAATTTCTGAAAAACGTTTTAATCTTTTTTTCAAATATAATTTAAAATTCTTTACATATAGAAACTGTGGTTCAAAGAGAAAGAAATTGCAGTGAAATCGTTTTTAAGTAGAAAATTGACGATTTTGTCAACTTTGAAGAGCAATAACTTTGCTAAAAATCACCAAATTTTTAAAATTTTTGCATATCTGTTTATTGTATCGAACATAGTTAGAATCTGCATTAAAATTTTTTACTATTGAAACTTTTTAATTTTTGACTATTTTTATCCATTTTGGATTCCTTTATCAACTTTAAGAAGTCATAACTTTTCCAAAAATCAGCCAATTTTCAAAATTTTTACATTTCTGAAAAATGCTTTAATGCTTTTTTCAACTAGCAATTAAAATTCTTTACAAATAGAAACTATTGTTCAAAGAGAAAGAAACTGCAGTGATATAGTATTTTAGTAGAAAATTGACGATTTTGTCAACTTTGAAGGGCAATAACTTTGCTAAAAATCTCCCAATTTTTAAAATTTTTACATTTCTGTTTATGGTATCGAAGATAGTTTGAATTTGCATTAAAATTTTTACTATTGAAAATTTTTAATTTTTGACTATTTTGGCCATTTTTGGATTCGTTTATCAACTTTAAGAAGTCATAACTTTTCCAAAAATCAGCCGATTTTAAAATTTTTACATTTCTGAAAAACGTTTTAATCTTTTTTTCAAAAATCATTTAAAACTCTTTACAAATAGAAACTATGGTTGAAAGAGAAAGAAATTGCAGTGAAATCGTTTTTTAGTAGAAAATTTACGATTTTGTCAATTTTGCAGTGCAATAACTGCTAAAAATCACCCAATATTTAAAATTTTTACATATCTGTTTATGGTAACGAACATAGTTTAAATCTGCATTAAAATTTTTTACTGTTGCAACTTTTTAATTTTTGACTATTTTTGGCCATATTTGGATTCCTTTATCAACTTTAAGAAGTCATAACTTTTCCAAAAATCAGCCGATTTTAAAATTTCTGAAAAACGTTTTAATCTTTTTTTCAAATATAATTTAAAATTCTTTACATATAGAAACTATGGTTGAAAGAGAAAGAAATTGCAGTGAAATCGTTTTTTAGTAGAAAATTGATGATTTTGTCAACTTTGATGAACAATAACTTTGCTAAAAATCACCAAATTTTTAAAATTTTTGCATATCTGTTTATTGTATCGAACATAGTTAGAATCTGCATTAAAATTTTTTACTATTGGAAATTTTTAATTTCTGACTATTTTTGGCCAATTTTTCGATTCCTTTATCAACTTTAAGAAGTCATAACTTTTCCAAAAATCAGCCAATTTCCAAATTTTTACATTTCTGAAAAATGCTTTAATGCTTTTTTCAACTAGCAATTAAAATTCTTTACAAATAGAAACTATTGTTCAAAGAGAAAGAAACTGCAGTGATATAGTATTTTAGTAGAAAATTGACGATTTTGTCAACTTTGAAGGGCAATAACTTTGCTAAAAATCACCCAATTTTTTAAATTTTTACATTTCTTTTTATGGTATCGAACACAGTTTTAATATGCATAAAAAATTTTTACTTTTGAAACTTTTCATTTTTGACTATTTTTGGCCATATTGGGATTCCTTTATCAACTTTAAGAAATCATAACTTTTCCAAAAATCAGCCGATTTTCCCAATTTTTCAATTTCTGAAAAACACTTTAATCCTTTTTTCAACTAGCATTTAAAGTTCTTTACATATAGAAACTATGATTGAATGAGAAAGAAATTGCAGTGAAATCGTTTTTTAGTAGAAAATTGACGATTTTGTCAACTTTGAAGAGCAATAACTTTGCTAAAAATCACCCAATTTTTTAAATTTTTACATTTCTTTTTATGGTATCGAACATAGTTTGAAGCTGCATTAAAATTTTTTACTTTTGAAACTTTTTCATTTTTGACTATTTTTGGCCATATTAGGATTCCTTTATCAACTTTAAGAAGTCATAACTTTTCTAAAAAATCAGCCGATTTTCAAAATTTTTACATTTCTGAAAAACGCTTTAATCCTTTTTTCAAATAGCATTTAAAATTCTTTACATATTGAAACTGTGGTTCAAAGAGAAAAAAATTGGAGTGCAATCGTTTTCTATTAGAAAATTGACGATTTTGTCAACTTTGAAGAGCAATAACTTTGCTAAAAATCACCCAATTTTTTAAATTTTTACATTTCTGTTTATGGTATCGAACATAGTTTGAATCTGCATTTAAATTTTTTACTTTTGAAACTTTTTAATTTTTGACTATTTTTGACGATTTTTGGCCATTTTTGGATTCCTTTAGCAACTTTAAGAAGTCATAAATTTGCTAAAAATCACCCAATTTTTTAAATTTTTACATTTGTGTTTATGGTATCGAAGATAGTTTGAATCTGCATTATAATTTTTTACTATTGAAACTTTTTAATTTTTGACTATTTTTTGGCCATTTTTGGATTCTTTTATCAACTTCAAGAAGTCATAACTTTAATAAAAATCACCCAATTTTCAAAATTTTTATATTTCTGAAAAATTCTTTAATCCTTTTTTCAAAAAGCATTTAAAATTCTTTACATATAGAAATTATGGTTGAAAGAGAAAGAAATTGCAGTGAAATCGTTATTTAGTAGAAAATTGACGATTTTGTCAACTTTGAAGAAGTCATAACTTTTCCAAAAATCAGCCGATATTAAAATTTTTACATTTCTGAAAAACATTTTAATCTTTTTTTCAAACATCATTTAAAATTCTTTACAAATAGAAACTATGGTTGAAAGAGAAAGAAATTGCAGTGAAATCGTTTTTTAGTAGAAAATTGACGATTTTGTCAACTTTGAAGAGCAATAACTTTGCTAAAAATCACCAAATTTTTAAAATTTTTGCAATTCTGTTTATTGTATCGAAGATAGTTAGAATCTGCATTAAAATTTTTTACTATTAAAACTTTTTAATTTTTGACTTTTTTTTGCCATTTTTGGATTCCTTTACCAACTTTAAGAAGTCATAACTTTTCCAAAAATCAGCCGATTTTAAAATTTCTGAAAAACGTTTTAATCTTTTTTTCAAATATAATTTAAAATTCTTTACATATAGAAACTGTGGTTCAAAGAGAAAGAAATTGCAGTGAAATCGTTTTTAAGTAGAAAATTGACGATTTTGTCAACTTTGAAGAGCAATAACTTTGCTAAAAATCACCAAATTTTTAAAATTTTTGCATATCTGTTTATTGTATCGAACATAGTTAGAATCTGCATTAAAATTTTTTACTATTGGAAATTTTTAATTTTTGACTATTTTTGGCCATATTTGGATTCCTTTATCAACTTTAAGAAGTCATAACTTTTCCAAAAATCAGCCGATTTTAAAATTTCTGAAAAACGTTTTAATCTTTTTTTCAAATATAATTTAAAATTCTTTACATATAGAAACTATGGTTGAAAGAGAAAGAAATTGCAGTGAAATCGTTTTTTAGTAGAAAATTGATGATTTTGTCAACTTTGATGAACAATAACTTTGCTAAAAATCACCAAATTTTTAAAATTTTTGCATATCTGTTTATTGTATCGAACATAGTTAGAATCTGCATTAAAATTTTTTACTATTGGAAATTTTTAATTTTTGACTATTTTTGGCCAATTTTTCGATTCCTTTATCAACTTCAAGAAGTCATAACTTTTCCAAAAATCAGCCAATTTCCAAATTTTTACATTTCTGAAAAATGCTTTAATGCTTTTTTCAACTAGCAATTAAAATTCTTTACAAATAGAAACTATTGTTCAAAGAGAAAGAAACTGCAGTGATACAGTATTTTAGTAGAAAATTGACGATTTTGTCAACTTTGAAGGGCAATAACTTTGCTAAAAATCACCCAATTTTTAAAATTTTTACATTTCTTTTTATGGTATCGAACACAGTTTTAATATGCATAAAAAATTTTTACTTTTGAAACTTTTTCATTTTTGACTATTTTTGGCCATATTGGGATTCCTTTATCAACTTTAAGAAATCATAACTTTTCCAAAAATCAGCCGATTTTCCCAATTTTTCAATTTCTGAAAAACACTTTAATCCTTTTTTCAACTAGCATTTAAAGTTCTTTACATATAGAAACTATGATTGAATGAGAAAGAAATTGCAGTGAAATCGTTTTTTAGTAGAAAATTGACGATTTTGTCAACTTTGAAGAGCAATAACTTTGCTAAAAATCACCCAATTTTTTAAATTTTTACATTTCTTTTTATGGTATCGAACATAGTTTGAAGCTGCATTAAAATTTTTTACTTTTGAAACTTTTTCATTTTTGACTATTTTTGGCCATATTGGGATTCCTTTATCAACTTTAAGAAGTCATAACTTTTCTAAAAATCAGCCGATTTTCAAAATTTTTACATTTCTGAAAAACGCTTTAATCCTTTTTTCAAATAGCATTTAAAATTCTTTACATATTGAAACTGTGGTTCAAAGAGAAAAAAATTGGAGTGCAATCGTTTTTTATTAGAAAATTTACGATTTTGTCAACTTTGAAGAGCAATAACTTTGCTAAAAATCACCCAATTTTTTAAATATTTACATTTCTGTTTATGGTATCGAACATAGTTTGAATCTGCATTTAAATTTTTTACTTTTGAAACTTTTTAATTTTTGACTATTTTTGACGATTTTTGGCCATTTTTGGATTCCTTTAGCAACTTTAAGAAGTCATAACTTTGCTAAAAATCACCCAATTTTTTAAATTTTTACATTTGTGTTTATGGTATCGAAGATAGTTTGAATCTGCATTATAATTTTTTACTATTGAAACTTTTTAATTTTTGACTATTTTTTGGCCATTTTTGGATTCTTTTTATCAACTTCAAGAAGTCATAACTTTAATAAAAATCACCCAATTTTCAAAATTTTTATATTTCTGAAAAATTCTTTAATCCTTTTTCAAAAAGCATTTAAAATTCTTTACATATAGAAATTATGGTTGAAAGAGAAAGAAATTGCAGTGAAATCATTTTTTAGTAGAAAATTTACGATTTTGTCAATTTTGCAGTGCAATAACTTTGCTAAAAATCACCCAATATTTAAAATCTTTACATTTCTGTTTATGGTATCGAACATAGTTTGAATTTGCATTAAAATTTTTACTATTGAAACTTTTTAATTTTTGACTATTTTTATCCATTTTGGATTCCTTTATCAACTTTAAGAAGTCATAACTTTTCCAAAAATCAGCCAATTTTCAAAATTTTTATATTTCTGAAAAATTCTTTAATCCTTTTTTCCAAAAGCATTTAAAATTCTTTACATATAGAAATTATGGTTGAAAGAGAAAGAGATTGCAGTGAAATCGTTTTTTAGTAGAAAATTTACGATTTTGTCAATTTTGCAGTGCAATAACTTTGCTAAAAATCACCCAATATTTAAAATTTTTACATTTCTGTTTATGGTATCGAACATAGTTTAAATTTGCATTAAAATTTTTACTATTGAAACTTTTTAATTTTTGACTATTTTTATCCATTTTGGATTCCTTTATCAACTTTAAGAAGTCATAACTTTTCCAAAAATCAGCCAATTTTCAAAATTTTTATATTTCTGAAAAATTCTTTAATCATTTTTTCAAAAAGCATTTAAAATTCTTTACATATAGAAATTATGGTTGAAAGAGAAAGAAATTGCAGTGAAATCGTTTTTTAGTAGAAAATTTACGATTTTGTCAATTTTGCAGTGCAATAACTTTGCTAAAAATCACCCAATATTTAAAATTTTTACATTTCTGTTTATGGTAACGAACATAGTATAAATCTGCATTAAAATTTTTTACTGTTGCAACTTTTTAATTTTTGACTATTTTTGGCCATATTTGGATTCCTTTATCAACTTTAAGAAGTCATAACTTTTCCAAAAATCAGCCGATTTTAAAATTTCTGAAAAACGTTTTAATCTTTTTTTCAAATATAATTTAAAATTCTTTACATATATAAACTGTGGTTGAAAGAGAAAGAAATTGCAGTGAAATCGTTTTTTAGTAGAAAATTGATGATTTTGTCAACTTTGATGAACAATAACTTTGCTAAAAATCACCAAATTTTTAAAATTTTTGCATATCTGTTTATTGTATCGAACATAGTTAGAATCTGCATTAAAATTTTTTACTATTGGAAATTTTTAATTTTTGACTATTTTTGGCCAATTTTTCGATTCCTTTATCAACTTTAAGAAGTCATAACTTTTCCAAAAATCAGCCAATTTCCAAATTTTTACATTTCTGAAAAATGCTTTAATGCTTTTTTCAACTAGCAATTAAAATTCTTTACAAATAGAAACTATTGTTCAAAGAGAAAGAATCTGCAGTGATATAGTATTTTAGTAGAAAATTGACTATTTTGTCAACTTTGAAGGGCAATAACTTTGCTAATAATCACCCAATTTTTAAAATTTTTACATTTCTTTTTATGGTATCGAACACAGTTTTAATATGCATAAAAAATTTTTACTTTTGAAACTTTTTCATTTTTGACTATTTTTGGGCATATTGGAATTCCTTTATCAACTTTAAGAAATCATAACTTTGCTAAAAATCACCCAATTTTTTAAATTTTTACATTTCTGAAAAACGCTTTAATTCTTTTTTCAAATAGCATTTAAAATTCTTTACATATTGAAACTGTGGTTCAAAGAGAAAAAAATTGGAGTGCAATCGTTTTTTATTAGAAAATTGACGATTTTGTCAACTTTGAAGAGCAATAACTTTGCTAAAAATCACCCAATTTTTTAAATTTTTACATTTCTGTTTATGGTATCGAACATAGTTTGAATCTGCATTTAAATTTTTTACTTTTGAAACTTTTTAATTTTTGACTATTTTTGACGATTTTTGGCCATTTTTGGATTCCTTTAGCAACTTTAAGAAGTCATAACTTTGCTAAAAATCACCCAATTTTTTAAATTTTTACATTTCTGATTATGGTATCGAAGATAGTTTGAATCTGCATTATAATTTTTTACTATTGAAACTTTTTAATTTTTGACTATTTTTTGGCATTTTTGGATTCCTTTACCAACTTTAAGAAGTCATAACTTTTCCAAAAATCAGCCGATTTTAAAATTTCTGAAAAACGTTTTAATCTTTTTTTCAAATATAATTTAAAATTCTTTACATATAGAAACTGTGGTTCAAAGAGAAAGAAATTGCAGTGAAATCGTTTTTAAGTAGAAAATTGACGATTTTGTCAACTTTGAAGAGCAATAACTTTGCTAAAAATCACCAAATTTTTAAAATTTTTGCAATTCTGTTTATTGTATCGAACATAGTTTGAAAATGCATAAAAGTTTTTTACTTTTGAAACATTTTAATTTTTGACTATTTTTGGCCATTTTTGGATTCCTTTATCAACTTTAAAAAGTCATAACTTTTCCAAAAATCAGCCGATTTTCAAAATTTTTACATTTCTGAATAACGCTTTAATCATTTTTTCATGTCGCAATTAAAATTCTTTACATATAGAAACTATTGTTCAAAAAGAAAAAAAATGCAGTGAAATAGTATTTTAGTAGAAAATTGACGATTTTGTCAACTTTGAAGAGCAATAACTTTGCTAAAAATCTCCCAATTTTTAAAATTTTTACATTTCTGTTTATGGTATCGAACATAGTTTGAATTTGCATTAAAATTTTTACTATTGAAACTTTTTAATTTTTGACTATTTTGGCCATTTTTGGATTCGTTTATCAACTTTAAGAAGTCATAACTTTTCCAAAAATCAGCCGATTTTAAAATTTTTACATTTCTGAAGAACGTTTTAATCTTTTTTTCAAAAATCATTTAAAACTCTTTACAAATAGAAACTATGGTTGAAAGAGAAAGAAATTGCAGTGAAATCGTTTTTTAGTAGAAAATTTACGATTTTGTCAATTTTGCAGTGCAATAACTTTGCTAAAAATCACCCAATATTTAAAATTTTTACATTTCTGTTTATGGTAACGAACATAGTTTAAATCTGCATTAAAATTTTTTACTGTTGCAACTTTTTAATTTTTGACTATTTTTGGCCATATTTGGATTCCTTTATCAACTTTAAGAAGTCATAACTTTTCCAAAAATCAGCCGATTTTAAAATTTCTGAAAAACGTTTTAATCTTTTTTTCAAATATAATTTAAAATTCTTTACATATAGAAACTATGGTTGAAAGAGAAAGAAATTGCAGTGAAATCGTTTTTTAGTAGAAAATTGATGATTTTGTCAACTTTGATGAACAATAACTTTGCTAAAAATCACCAAATTTTTAAAATTTTTGCATATCTGTTTATTGTATCGAACATAGTTAGAATCTGCATTAAAATTTTTTACTATTGGAAATTTTTAATTTTTGACTATTTTTGGCCAATTTTTCGATTCCTTTATCAACTTTAAGAAGTCATAACTTTTCCAAAAATCAGCCAATTTCCAAATTTTTACATTTCTGAAAAATGCTTTAATGCTTTTTTCAACTAGCAATTAAAATTCTTTACAAATAGAAACTATTGTTCAAAGAGAAAGAATCTGCAGTGATATAGTATTTTAGTAGAAAATTGACGATTTTGTCAACTTTGAAGGGCAATAACTTTGCTAATAATCACCCAATTTTTAAAATTTTTACATTTCTTTTTATGGTATCGAACACAGTTTTAATATGCATAAAAAATTTTTACTTTTGAAACTTTTTCATTTTTGACTATTTTTGGCCATATTGGGATTCCTTTATCAACTTTAAGAAATCATAACTTTGCTAAAAATCACCCAATTTTTTAAATTTTTACATTTCTGAAAAACGCTTTAATCCTTTTTTCAAATAGCATTTAAAATTCTTTACATATTGAAGCTGTGGTTCAAAGAGAACAAAATTGGAGTGCAATCGTTTTTTATTAGAAAATTGACGATTTTGTCAACTTTGAAGAGCAATAACTTTGCTAAAAATCACCCAATTTTTTAAATTTTTACATTTCTGTTTATGGTATCGAACATAGTTTGAATCTGTATTTAAATTTTTTACTTTTGAAACTTTTTAATTTTTGACTATTTTTGACGATTTTTGGCCATTTTTGGATTCCTTTAGCAACTTTAAGAAGTCATAACTTTGCTAAAAATCACCCAATTTTTTAAATTTTTACATTTCTGTTTATGGTATCGAAGATAGTTTGAATCTGCATTATAATTTTTTACTATTGAAACTTTTTAATTTTTGACTATTTTTTGGCCATTTTTGGATTCTTTTATCAACTTTAAGAAGTCATAACTTTAATAAAAATCACCCAATTTTCAAAATTTTTACTTTTCTGTTTATGGTATCGAACATAGTTTGAATCTGCATTAAAATTTTTTACTTTTAAAACTTTTTAATTTTTGACTATTTTTGACTTTTTTTGGCCATTTTTGGATTCCTTTATCAACTTTAAGAAGTCATATCTTTTCCAAAAATCAGCCGATTTTCAATATTTTTACATAACTGAAAAACTCTTTAATCCTTTTTTCAGAAAGCATTTAAAATTCTTTTTATTTAGAAACTATGGTTGAAAGAGAAAGAAATTGCAGTGAAATCTTTTTTTAGTAGAAAATTGACGATTTTGTCAACTTTGAAGAGCAATAACTTTGCTAAAAATCATCCAATTTTTTAAATTTTTACATTTCTGTTTATGGTATCGAACATAGTTTGAATCTGCATTTAAATTTTTTACTTTTGAAACTTTTTAATTTTTGACTATTTTTGACGATTTTTGGCCATTTTTGGATTCCTTTAGCAACTTTAAGAAGTCATAACTTTGCTAAAAATCACCCAATTTTTTAAATTTTTACATTTCTGTTTATGGTATCGATGATAGTTTGAATCTGCATTATAATTTTTTACTATTGAAACTTTTTAATTTTTGACTATTTTTTGGCCATTTTTGGATTCTTTTATCAACTTTAAGAAGTCATAACTTTAATAAAAATCACCCAATTTTCAAAATTTTTACTTTTCTGTTTGTGGTATCGAACATAGTTTGAATCTGCATTAAAATTTTTTACTTTTGAAACTTTTTAATTTTTGACTATTTTTGACTTTTTTTGGCCATTTTTTGGATTCTTTTATCAACTTTAAGAAGTCATAACTTTTATAAAAATCAGCCGATTTTCAATATTTTTACATAACTGAAAAACTCCTTAATCCTTTTTTCAGAAAGCATTTAAAATTCTT
This sequence comes from Drosophila quadrilineata, assembly GCA_018150725.1. Taxonomy (NCBI): domain Eukaryota; kingdom Metazoa; phylum Arthropoda; class Insecta; order Diptera; family Drosophilidae; genus Drosophila; species Drosophila quadrilineata. The sequence continues at coordinate 28,572 of JAECWN010000228.1, read as the reverse complement.
TACATATAGAAACTATGGTTGAAAGAGAAAGAAATTGCAGTGAAATCTTTTTTTAGTAGAAAATTGACGATTTTGTCAACTTTGAAGAGCAATAATTTTGCTAAAAATCATCCAATTTTTAAAATTTTTGCATTCCTGTTTATTGTATCGAACATAGTTTGAATCTGCATTAATATTTTTTACTATTGAAACTTTTTAATTTTTGACTATTTTTGGCCATTTTTGGATTCCTTATCAACTTTAAGAAGTCATAACTTTTCCAAAAATCAGCCGATTTTCAAAATTTTTAAATTTCTGAAAAACGCTTTAATCCTTTTTTCAACTAGCAATTAAAATTCTTTACATATAGAAACTATTGTTCAACGAGAAAGAAACTGCAGTGAAATCGTTTTTTAGTAGAAAATTGACGATTTTGTCAACTTTGAAGAGCAATAACTTTGCTAAAAATCACCCAATTTTTTAAATTTTTACATTTCTTTTTATGGTATCGAACATAGTTTGAAGCTGCATTAAAATTTTTTACTTTTGAAACTTTTTCATTTTTGACTATTTTTGGCCATATTGGGATTCCTTTATCAACTTTAAGAAGTCATAACTTTTCTAAAATCAGCCGATTTTCAAAATTTTTACATTTCTGAAAAACGCTTTAATCCTTTTTTCAAATAGCATTTAAAATTCTTTACATATTGCAACTGTGGTTCAAAGAAAAAAAAATTGCAGTGCAATCGTTTTTTATTAGAAAATTGACGATTTTGTCAACTTTGAAGAGCAATAACTTTGCTAAAAGTCACCCAATTTTTTAAATTTTTACATTTCTGTTTATGGTATCGAACATAGTTTGAATCTGCATTTAAATTTTTTACTTTTGAAACTTTTTAATTTTTGACTATTTTTGACGATTTTTGGCCATTTTTGGATTCCTTTATCAACTTTAAGAAGTCATAACTTTGCTAAAAATCACCCAATTTTTTAAATTTTTACATTTCTGTTTATGGTATCGAACATAGTTTGAAGCTGCATTAAAATTTTTTACTTTTGAAACTTTTTCATTTTTGACTATTTTTGGCCATATTGGGATTCCTTTATCAACTTTAAGAAGTCATAACTTTGCTAAAAATCACCCAAATTTTTAAATTTTTACATTTCTGTTTATGGTATCGAAGATAGTTTGAATCTGACATATAATTTTTTACTATTGAAACTTTTTAATTTTTGACTATTTTTTGGCCATTTTTGGATTCTTTTATCAACTTTAAGAAGTCATAACTTTAATAAAAATCACCCAATTTTCAAAATTTTTACTTTTCTGTTTATGGTATCGAACATAGTTTGAATCTGCATTAAAATTTTTTACTTTTGAAACTTCTTAATTTTTGACTATTTTTGACTTTTTTTGGCCATTTTTGGATTTCTTTATCAACTTTAAGAAATCATATCTTTTCTAAAAATCAGCCAATTTTCAAAATTTTTACATTTCTGAAAAACGCTTTAATACTTTTTTCAAATAGCATTTAAAATTATTTACATATAGAAACTGTTGGTCAAAGAGAGAGTAATTGCAGTGAAATCGTTTTTAGTAGAAAATTGACGATTTTGTCAACTTTGAAGAGCAATAACTTTGCTAAAAATCACCCAATTTTTAAAACTTTTGCATGTTTCTGTTTATGATATCGAAGATAGTTTGAATCTGCATTAAAATTTTTTACTTTTGCAACTTTTTAATTTTTGACTATTTTTGGTAATTTTTTGATTCCTTTATCAACTCTAAGATATCATAACTTTTCCAAAAATCAGCCGATTTTTAAAATTTTTACATTTCTGAAAACGCTGTTATCCTTTATTCAACTAGCAATTAAAATTTTTTACATATAGAAACTATTGTTCAACGAGAAAGAAACTGCAGTGAAATCGTTTTTTAGTAGAAAATTGACGATTTTGTCAACTTTGAAGAGCAATAACTTTGCTAAAAATCACCCAATTTTCAAAATTTATACATTTCTGTTTATGGTATCGAACATAGTTTGAATCTGCATTAAAATTTTTTACTTTTGAAACTTTTTAATTTTTGACTATTTTTGACTTTTTTTTGGCCATTTTTGGATTCCTTTATCAACTTTAAGAAATCATAACTTTCCTAAAAATCAGCCAATTTTTAAAATTTTTACATTTCTGAAAAACGCTTTAATCATTTTTTCAAATAGCATTTAAAATTCTTTACATATAGAAACTATGTATGAAAGAGAAAGAAATTGGATTGAAATCGTTTTTTATCAGAAAATTAACGATTTTGTCAACTTTGAAGAGCAATAACTTTGCTAAAAATCACCCAATTTTTAAAATTTCTACATTTCTGTTTATGGTATCGAACATAGTTTGAATCTGCATTAAAATTTTTTACTTTTGAAACTTTTAATGTTTGACTATTTTTGACTATTTTTGGCCATTTTTGAATTCCTTTATCAACTTTACGAAGTCATAACTTTTCCAAAAATCAGCCGATTTTAAAATTTTTACATTTCTGAAAAACGTTTTCATCTTTTTTTCAAATATAATTTAAAAATCTTTACATATAGAAACTGTGGTTCAAAGAGAAAGAAATTGCAGTGAAATCGTTTTTTATTAGAAAATTGACGATTTTGTCAACTTTGAAGAGCAAGAACTTTGCTAAAAATCACCCAATTTTTTAATTTTTTACATTTCTGTTTATGGTATCAAACATAGTTTGAATCTGCATTTAAATTTTTTACTTTTGAAACTTTTTAATTTTTGACTATTTTTGACTCTTTTTGGCCATTTTTGGATTCCTTTAGCAACTTTAAGAAGTCATAACTTTGCTAAAAATCACCCAAATTTTCAAAATTTTTACATTTCTGAAAAACGCTTTAATACTTTTTTCAAATAGCATTTAAAATTATTTACATATAGAAACTGTTGGTCAAAGAGAGAGTAATTGCAGTGAAATCGTTTTTAGTAGAAAATTGACGATTTTGTCAACTTTGAAGAGCAATAACTTTGCTAAAAATCACCCAATTTTTAAAACTTTTGCATGTTTCTGTTTATGATATCGAAGATAGTTTGAATCTGCATTAAAATTTTTTACTTTTGCAACTTTTTAATTTTTGACTATTTTTGGCCATTTTTTGATTCCTTTATCAACTCTAAGATATCATAACTTTTCCAAAAATCAGCCGATTTTTAAAATTTTTACATTTCTGAAAACGCTGTTATCCTTTATTCAACTAGCAATTAAAATTTTTTACATATAGAAACTATTGTTCAACGAGAAAGAAACTGCAGTGAAATCGTTTTTTAGTAGAAAATTGACGATTTTGTCAACTTTGAAGAGCAATAACTTTGCTAAAAATCACCCAATTTTCAAAATTTATACATTTCTGTTTATGGTATCGAACATAGTTTGAATCTGCATTAAAATTTTTTACTTTTGAAACTTTTTAATTTTTGACTATTTTTGACTTTTTTTTGGCCATTTTTGGATTCCTTTATCAACTTTAAGAAATCATAACTTTCCTAAAAATCAGCCAATTTTTACATTTCTGAAAAACGCTTTAATCATTTTTTCAAATAGCATTTAAAATTCTTTACATATAGAAACTATGTATGAAAGAGAAAGAAATTGGATTGAAATCGTTTTTTATTAGAAAATTAACGATTTTGTCAACTTTGAAGAGCAATAACTTTGCTAAAAATCACCCAATTTTTAAAATTTCTACATTTCTGTTTATGGTATCGAACATAGTTTGAATCTGCATTAAAATTTTTTACTTTTGAAACTTTTAATGTTTGACTATTTTTGACTATTTTTGGCCATTTTTGAATTCCTTTATCAACTTTACGAAGTCATAACTTTTCCAAAAATCAGCCGATTTTAAAATTTTTACATTTCTGAAAAACGTTTTCATCTTTTTTTCAAATATAATTTAAAAATCTTTACATATAGAAACTGTGGTTCAAAGAGAAAGAAATTGCAGTGAAATCGTTTTTTATTAGAAAATTGACGATTTTGTCAACTTTGAAGAGCAAGAACTTTGCTAAAAATCACCCAATTTTTTAATTTTTTACATTTCTGTTTATGGTATCAAACATAGTTTGAATCTGCATTTAAATTTTTTACTTTTGAAACTTTTTAATTTTTGACTATTTTTGACTCTTTTTGGCCATTTTTGGATTCCTTTAGCAACTTTAAGAAGTCATAACTTTGCTAAAAATCACCCAATTTTTAAAATTTTTACATTTCTGTTTATGGTATCGAAGATAGTTTGAATCTGCATTAAAATTTTTTACTATTGAAACTTTTTAGTTTTTGACTATTTTTGGCCATTTTTGGATTCTTTTATCAACTTTAAGAAGCCATAACTTTTATAAAAATCACCCAATTTTCAAAATTTTTACATTTCTCTTTATGGTATCGAACATAGTTTGAATCTGCATTAAATTTTTTTACTTTTGAAACTTTTTAATTTTTGACTTTTTTTTACTTTTTTTGGCCATTTTTGGATTCCTTTATCAACTTTAAGAAGTCATAACTTTTCTAAAAATCAGCCAATTTTCAAAATTTTTGCATTTCTGAAAAACGCTTTAATCCTTTTTTCAAATAGCATTTAAAATTCTTTACATATAGAAACTGTTGGTCAAAGAGAGAGTAATTGCAGTGAAATCGTTTTTTATTAGAAAATTAACGATTTTGTCAACTTTCAAGAGCAATAACTTTGCAAAAAATCACCCAATTTTTTAAATTTTTGCATTTCTGTTTATGGTATCGAAGATAGTTTGAATCTGCATTAAAATTTTTTACTATTGAAACTTTTTAATTTTTGACTATTTTTGGCCATTTTTGGATTCTTTTATCAACTTTAAAAAGTCATAACTTTTATAAAAATCAGCCAATTTTCAAAATTTTTACATTTCTGAAAAACGCTTTAATCATTTTTTCAAATAGCATTTAAAATTCTTTACATATAGAAACTATGTATGAAAGAGAAAGAAATTGCAGTGAAATCGTTTTTTAGTAGAAAATTGACGATTTTGTCAACTTTGAAGAGCAATAACTTTGCTAAAAATCACCCAATTTTTAAAATTTTTGCATTTCTGTTTATGGTATCGAAGATAGTTTGAATCTGCATTAAAATTTTTTTCTATTGAAACTTTTTAATTTTTGACTATTTTTGGCCATTTTTTGGATTCTTTTATCAACTTTAAGAAGTCATAACTTTTATAAAAATCAGCCAATTTTCAAAATTTTTACATTTCTGAAAAACGCTTTAATCCTTTTTTCAAATAGCATTTAAAATTCTTTACATATAGAAACTGTTGGTCAAAGAGAGAGTAATTGCAGTGAAATCGTTTTTTAGTAGAAAATTGACGATTTTGTCAACTTTGAAGAGCAATAACTTTGCTAAAAATCACCCAATTTTTAAAATTTTTACATTTCTTTTTATGGTATCGAACATAGTTTGAAACATAGTTGAAACTTTTTCATTTTTGACTATTTTTGGCCATATTGGGATTCCTTTATCAACTTTAAGAAATCATAACTTTTCCAACAATCAGCCGATTTTCCCAATTTTTAAATTTCTGAAAAACTCTTTAATCCTTTTTTCAACTAGCATTTAAAATTCTTTACATATAGAAACTATGATTGAATGAGAAAGAAATTGCAGTGAAATCGTTTTTTAGTAGAAAATTGACGATTTTGTCAACTTTGAAGAGCAATAACTTTGCTAAAAATCACCCAATTTTTTAAATTTTTACATTTCTTTTTATGGTATCGAACATAGTTTGAAGCTGCATTAAAATTTTTTACTTTTGAAACTTTTTCATTTTTGACTATTTTTGGCCATATTGGGATTCCTTTATCAACTTTAAGAAGTCATAACTTTAATAAAAATCACCCAGTTTTCAAAATTTTTACTTTTCTGTTTATGGTATCGAACATAGTTTGAATCTGCATTAAAATTTTTTACTTTTGAAACTTTTTAATTTTTGACTATTTTTGACTTTTTTTGGCTATTTTTGGATTCCTTTATCAACTTTAAGAAGTCATAACTTTTCCAAAAATCAGCCGATTTTCAATATTTTTACATAACTGAAAAACTCTTTAATCCTTTTTTCAGAAAGCATTTAAAATTCTTTACATATAGAAACTATGGTTGAAAGAGAAAGAAATTGCAATGAAATCTTTTTTTAGTAGAAAATTGACGATTTTGTCAACTTTGAAGAGCAATAACTTTGCTAAAAATCATCCAATTTTTTAAATTTTTACATTTCTGTTTATGGTATCGAACATAGTTTGAATCTGCATTTAAATTTTTTACTTTTGAAACTTTTTAATTTTTGACTATTTTTGACGATTTTTGGCCATTTTTGGATTCCTTTAGCAACTTTAAGAAGTCATAACTTTGCTAAAAATCACCCAATTTTTTAAATTTTTACATCTCTGTTTATGGTATCGAAGATAGTTTGAATCTGCATTATAATTTTTTACTATTGAAACTTTTTAATTTTTGACTATTTTTTGGCCATTTTTGGATTCTTTTATCAACTTTAAGAAGTCATAACTTTAATAAAAATCACCCAATTTTCAAAATTGTTACCCTTCTGCTTATGGTATCGAACATAGTTTGAATCTGCATTAAAATTTTTTACTTTTGAAACTTTTTAATTTTTGACTATTTTTGACTTTTTTTTTGGCCATTTTTGGATTCCTTTATCAACTTTAAGAAGTCATAACTTTTCCAAAAATTAGCCGATTTTCAATATTTTTACATAACTGAAAAACTCTTTAATTCTTTTTTCAGAAAACATTTAAAATTCTTTACATATAGAAACTATGGTTGAAAGAGAAAGAAATTGCAGTGAAATCTTTTTTTAGTAGAAAATTGACGATTTTGTCAACTTTGAAGAGCAATAATTTTGCTAAAAATCATCCAATTTTTAAAATTTTTGCATTCCTGTTTATTGTATCGAACATAGTTTGAATCAGCATTAATATTTTTTACTATTGAAACTTTTTAATTTTTGACTATTTTTTGCCATTTTTGGATTCCTTTATCAACTTTAAGAAGTCATAACTTTTCCAAAAATCAGCTGATTTTCAGAATTTTTACATTTCTGAAAACGCTGTTATCCTTTATTCAACTAGCAATTAAAATTCTTTACATATAGAAACTATTGTTCAACGAGAAAGAAACTGCAGTGAAATCGTTTTTTAGTAGAAAATTGACGATTTTGTCAACTTTGAAGAGCAATAACTTTGCTAAAAATCACCCAATTTTTAAAATTTTTACATTTCTTTTTATGGTATCGAACATAGTTTGAAACATAGTTGAAACTTTTTCATTTTTGACTATTTTTGGCCATATTGGGATTCCTTTATCAACTTTAAGAAATCATAACTTTTCCAAAAATCAGCCGATTTTCCCAATTTTTAAATTTCTGAAAAACGCTTTAATCCTTTTTTCAACTAGCATTTAAAATTCTTTACATATAGAAACTATGATTGAATGAGAAAGAAATTGCAGTGAAATCGTTTTTTAGTAGAAAATTGACGATTTTGTCAACTTTGAAGAGCAATAACTTTGCTAAAAATCACCCAATTTTTTAAATTTTTACATTTCTTTTTATGGTATCGAACATAGTTTGAAGCTGCATTAAAATTTTTTACTTTTGAAACTTTTTCATTTTTGACTATTTTTGGCCATATTGGGATTCCTTTATCAACTTTAAGAAGTCATAACTTTTCTAAAAATCAGCCGATTTTCAAAATTTTTACATTTCTGAAAAACGCTTTAATCCTTTTTTCAAATAGCATTTAAAATTCTTTACATATTGCAACTGTGGTTCAAAGAAAAAAAAATTGCAGTGCAATCGTTTTTTATTAGAAAATTGACGATTTTGTCAACTTTGAAGAGCAATAACTTTGCTAAAAGTCACCCAATTTTTTAAATTTTTACATTTCTGTTTATGGTATCGAACATAGTTTGAATCTGCATTTAAATTTTTTATTTTTGAAACTTTTTAAATTTTGACTATTTTTGACGATTTTTGGCCATTTTTGGATTCCTTTAGCAACTTTAAGAAGTCATAACTTTGCTAAAAATCACCCAATTTTTTAAATTTTTACATTTCTGTTTATGGTATCGAAGATAGTTTGAATCTGCATTATAATTTTTTACTATTGAAACTTTTTAATTTTTGACTATTTTTTGGCCATTTTTGGATTCTTTTATCAACTTTAAGAAGTCATAACTTTGATAAAAATCACCAAATTTTCAAAATTTTCACTTTTCTGTTTATGGTATCGAACATAGTTTGAATCTGCATTAAAATTTTTTACTTTTGAAACTTTTTAATTTTTGACTATTTTTGACTTTTTTTGGCCATTTTTGGATTCCTTTATCAACTTTACGAAGTCATAACTTTTCCAAAAATCAGCCGATTTCAAAATTTTTTACATTTCTGAAAAACGTTTTAATCTTTTTTTCAAATATAATTTAAAAATCTTTACATATAGAAACTGTGGTTCAAAGAGAATGAAATTGCAGTGAAATCGTTTTTTATTAGAAAATTGACGATTTTGTCAACTTTGAAGAGCAAAAACTTTGCTAAAAATCACCCAATTTTTTAAATTTTTACATTTCTGTTTATGGTATCAAACATAGTTTGAATCTGCATTTAAATTTTTTACTTTTGAAACTTTTTAATTTTTGACTATTTTTGACTCTTTTTGGCCATTTTTGGATTCCTTTAGCAACATTAAGAAGTCATAACTTTGCTAAAAATCACCCAATTTTTTAAATTTTTACATTTCTGTTTATGGTATCGAAGATAGTTTGAATCTGCATTAAAATTTTTTACTATTGAAACTTTTAGTTTTTGACTATTTTTGGCCATTTTTGGATTCTTTTATCAACTTTAAGAAGCCATAACTTTTATAAAAATAACCCAATTTTCAAAATTTTTACATTTCTCTTTATGGTATCGAACATAGTTTGAATCTGCATTAAATTTTTTTACTTTTGAAACTTTTTAATTTTTGACTTTTTTTTACTTTTTTTGGCCATTTTTGGATTCCTTTATCAACTTTAAGAAATCATAACTTTTCTAAAAATCAGCCAATTTTCAAAATTTTTGCATTTCTGAAAAATGCTTTAATCCTTTTTTCAAATAGCATTTAAAATTCTTTACATATAGAAACTGTTGGTCAAAGAGAGAGTAATTGCAGTGAAATCGTTTTTTATTAGAAAATTAACGATTTTGTCAACTTTGAAGAGCAATAACTTTGCTAAAAATCACCCAATTTTTTAAATTTTTGCATTTCTGTTTATGGTATCGAAGATAGTTTGAATCTGCATTAAAATTTTTTACTATTGAAACTTTTTAATTTTTGACTATTTTTGGCCATTTTTGGATTCTTTTATCAACTTTAAAAAGTCATAACTTTTATAAAAATCAGCCAATTTTCAAAATTTTTACATTTTTGAAAACTGCAGTGAAATCGTTTTTTAGTAGAAAATTGACGATTTTGTAAATTTGAAGAGCAATAACTTTGCTAAAAATCACACAATTTTTAAAATTTTTGCATTTCTGTTTATGGTATCGATCATAGTTTGAAAATGCATTTAAATTTTTTACATTTGAAACTTTTGAATTTTCGACTATTTTTGGCCATTTTTGGATTCCTTTATCAACATTAAGAAGTCATAACTTTTCCAAAAATCAGCCAATTTTTTAAATTTTTACATTTCTGAAAAACGCTTTAATCATTTTTTCAAATAGCATTTAAAATTCTTTACATATAGAAACTGTGGTTCAAAGAGAAAGAAATTGCTTTGAAATCGTTTTTTAGTAGAAAATTGACGATTTTGTCAACTTTGAAGAGCAATAACTTTGCTAAAAATCACCAAATTTTAAAAATTTTTCCAATTCTGTATCGAACATAGTTTGGAAATGCATGAAAGTTTTTTACTTTTGAAACATTTTAATTTTTGACTATTTTTGACCATTTTTAGAATCCTTTATCAACTTTAAGAAGCATAACTTTCCCAAAAATCACCCAATTTTTAAAATTTTTGCACTTCTGAAACACGCTTTAATCCTTTTTTCAACTAGCAATTAATATTCTTTACATATAGAAACTATGGTTGAAAGAGAAAGAAATTGCAGCGAAATCTTTATTTAGTAGAAAATTGACGATTTTGTCAACTTTGAAGAGCCATAACTTTGCTAAAAATCACCCAACTTTTAAAATTTTTGCATTTCTGTTTATGGTATCGAAGATAGTTTGAATCTGCATTAAAATTTTTTACTTTTGAAACTTTTCAATTTTTGACTATTTTTGGCAATTTTTTGATTCCTTTATCAACTCTAAGATGTCATAACTTTTCCAAAAATCAGCCGATTTTTAAAATTTTTACATTTCTGAAAACGCTTATATCCTTTATTCAACTAGCAATTAAAATTCTTTACATATAGAAACTATTGTTCAAAGAGAAAGAAACTGCAGTGAAATCGTTTTTTAGTAGAAAATTGACGATTTTGTCAACTTTGAAGAGCAATAACTTTGCTAAAAATCACCCAATTTTTAAAATTTCTACATTTCTGTTTATGGTATCGAACATAGTTTGAATCTGCATTAAAATTTTTTAATTTTGAAACTTTTAAATTTTTGACTATTTTTGACTATTTTTGGCCATTTTTGGATTCCTTTATCAACTTTAAGAAGTCATAAGTTTTCCAAATATCAGCCGATTTTCAAAATTTTTACATTTCTGAAAAACGTTTTAATCTTTTTTTCAAATATAATTTAAAATTCTTTACATATAGAAACTGTGGTTCAAAGAGAAGGAAATTGCAGTGAAATCGTTTTTAAGTAGAAAATTGACGATTTTGTTAACTTTGAAGAGCAATAACTTTGCTAAAAATCACCCAATTTCTAAAACTTTTACATTTCTGTTTATGGTATCGAAGATAGTTTGAACCTGCATTAAAATTTTTTACTTTTGAAACATTTTAAAATTTGACTATTTTTGGCCATATTTGGATTCCTTTATCAACTTTAAGAAGACATAAATTTCCCAAAAATCAGCCAATTTTCAAAATTTTTACATTTCTGAAAAACGCTTTAATCATTTTTTCAAAAAGCATTTAAAATTCTTTACATATAGAAACTATGTGTGAAATAGAAAGAAATTGCAGTGAAATCGTTTTTTAATAGAAAATTGACGATTTTGATAACTTTGAAGAGCAATAACTTTGCTAAAAATCTCCCAATTTTTAAAATTTGTACATTTCTGTTTATGGTATCGAACATAGTTTGAATCTGCATTAAAATTTTTTACATTTGAAACTTTTGAATTTTCGACTATTTTTGGCCATTTTTGGATTCCTTTATCAACTCTAAGATGTCATAACTTTTCCAAAAATCAGCCGATTTTTAAAATTTTTACATTTCTGAAAACGCTTTTATCCTTTATTCAACTAGCAATTAAAATTCTTTACATGTAGAAACTATTGTTCAAAGAGAAAGAAACTGCAGTGAAATCGTTTTTCAGTAGAAAATTGACGATTTTGTCAACTTTGAAGAGCAATAACTTTGCTAAAAATCACCCAATTTTTAAAATTTCTACATTTCGGTTTATGGTATCGAACATAGTTTGAATCTGCATTAAATTTTTTTACTTTTGAAACTTTTTAATTTTTGACTATTTTTGACTATTTTTGGCCATTTTTGGATTCCTTTATCAACTTTAAGAAGTCATAAATTTCCCAAAAATCAGCCATTTTTCAAAATTTTTACATTTCTGAAAAACACTTTAATCATTTTTTCAAAAAGCATTTAAAATTCTTTACATATAGAAACTATGTGTGAAATAGAAAGAAATTGCAGTGAAATCGGTTTTTAATAGAAAATTGACGATTTTGTTAACTTTGAAGAGCAATAACTTTGCTAAAAATCACCCAATTTTTAAAATTTTTGAATTTCTGTTTATGATATCGAACATAGTTTGAATCTGCATTAAATTTTTTTACTTTTGAAACTTTTTAATTTTTGACTATTTTTGACTATTTTTGGCCATTTTTGGATTCCTTTATCAACTTTAAGAAGTCATAAATTTCCCAAAAATCAGCCATTTTTCAAAATTTTTACATTTCTGAAAAACACTTTAATCATTTTTTCAAAAAGCATTTAAAATTCTTTACATATAGAAACTATGTGTGAAATAGAAAGAAATTGCAGTGAAATCGTTTTTTAGTAGAAAATTGACGATTTTGATAACTTTGAAGAGCAATAACTTTGCTAAAAATCTCCCAATTTTTAAAATTTGTACATTTCTGTTTATGGTATCGAACATAGTTTGAAAATGCATTAAAATTTTTTACATTTGAAACTTTTGAATTTTCGACTATTTTTGGCCATTTTGGGATTCCTTTATCAACTTTAAGAAGTCATAACTTTTCCAAAAATCAGCCAATTTTCAAAATTTTTCCTTTCTGAAAAACGCTTTAATCCTTTTTTCAAATAGCATTTAAAATTCTTTACATATAGAAACTGTGGTTCAAAGAGAAGAAATTGCTTTGAAATCGTTTTTTAGTAGAAAATTGATGATTTTGTCAACTTTGAAGAGCAATAACTTTGCTAAAAATCACCCAATTTTTAAAATTTTTGAATTTCTGTTTATGATATCGAACATAGTTTGAATCTGCATTAAATGTTTTTTACTTTTAAAAAATTTTATTTTTTGACTATTTTTTGCCATTTTTGTATTCCTTTATCAACTTTAAGAAGTCATAACTTTTCCAAAAATCAGCCGATTTTCAATATTTTTACATTTCTGAAAAACGCTTTAATCCTTTTTTCAAATAGCATTTAAATTTCTTTACATATAGAAACTATGTGTGAAAGAGACGGAAATTGCAGTGAAATCGTTTTTTAGTAGAAAATTGACGATTTTGTAAATTTGAAGAGCAATAACTTTGCTAAAAATCACACAATTTTTAAAATTTTTGGATTTCTGTTTATGGTATCGAACATAGTTTGAATCTGCATTAAAATTTTTTACTTTTGCAAAAATCACCAATTTTCAAAAATTTTTCCTTTCTGAAAAACGCTTTAATCCTTTTTTCAAATAGAATTTAAAATTCTTTACATATAGAAACTATGTCTGAAAGAGAAGGAAATTGCAGTGAAATCGTTTTTTAGTAGAAAATTGACGATATTTTAAATTTGAAGAGCAATAACTTTGCTAAAAATCACACAATTTTAAAATTTTTGCATTTCTGTTTATGGTATCGAAGATAGTTTGAATCTGCATTCAAATTTTTTACTTTTGCAACTTTTTAATTTTTTACTATTTTTGGCCATTTTTGGATTCCTTTATCAACTCTAAGAAGTCATAACTTTTCCAAAAATCAGCCGATTTTCAAAATTTTTACACTTCTGAAAAACGCTTTAATCCTTCTTTCAACTAGCAATTAAAATTCTTTACATTTAGAAACTATGTGTGAAAGAGAAAGAAATTGCAGTGAAATTGTTTTTAGTAGAAAATTGACGATTTTGTCAACTTTGAAGAGCAATAACTTTGCTAAAAATCACCCAATTTTTAAAATTTCTACATTTCTGTTTATGGTATCGAACATAGTTTGAATCTGCATTAAATTTTTTTACTTTTGAAACTTTTTAATTTTTGACTATTTTTGACTATTTTTGGCCATTTTTGGATTCCTTTATCAACTTTAAGAAGTCATAAATTTCCCAAAAATCAGCCATTTTTCAAAATTTTTACATTTCTGAAAAACACTTTAATCATTTTTTCAAAAAGCATTTAAAATTCTTTACATATAGAAACTATGTGTGAAATAGAAAGAAATTGCAGTGAAATCGGTTTTTAATAGAAAATTGACGATTTTGTTAACTTTAAAGAGCAATAACTTTGCTAAAAATCTCCCAATTTTTAAAATTTGTACATTTCTGTTTATGGTATCGAACATAGTTTGAAAATGCATTAAAATTTTTTACATTTGAAACTTTTGAATTTTCGACTATTTTTGGCCATTTTGGGATTCCTTTATCAACTTTAAGAAGTCATAACTTTTCCAAAAATCAGCCAATTTTCAAAATTTTTCCTTTCTGAAAAACGCTTTAATCCTTTTTCAAATAGCATTTAAAATTCTTTACATATAGAAACTGTGGTTCAAAGAGAAGAAATTGCTTTGAAATCGTTTTTTAGTAGAAAATTGATGATTTTGTCAACTTTGAAGAGCAATAACTTTGCTAAAAATCACCTAATTTTTAAAATTTTTGAATTTCTGTTTATGATATCGAACATAGTTTGAATCTGCATTAAATGTTTTTCACTTTTAAAAAATTTTATTTTTTGACTATTTTTTGCCATTTTTGTATTCCTTTATCAACTTTAAGAAGTCATAACTTTTCCAAAAATCAGCCGATTTTCAATATTTTTACATTTCTGAAAAACGCTTTAATCCTTTTTTCAAATAGCATTTAAATTTCTTTACATATAGAAACTATGTGTGAAAGAGACGGAAATTGCAGTGAAATCGTTTTTTAGTAGAAAATTGACGATTTTGTAAATTTGAAGTGCAATAACTTTGCTAAAAATCACACAATTTTTAAAATTTTTGGATTTCTGTTTATGGTATCGAACATAGTTTGAATCTGCATTAAAATTTTTTACTTTTGCAAAAATCACCAATTTTCAAAAATTTTTCCTTTCTGAAAAACGCTTTAATCCTTTTTTCAAATAGAATTTAAAATTCTTTTCATATAGAAACTATGTGTGAAAGAGAAGGAAATTGCAGTGAAATCGTTTTTTAGTAGAAAATTGACGATATTGTAAATTTGAAGAGCAATAACTTTGCTAAAAATCACACAATTTTTAAAATTTTTGCATTTCTGTTTATGGTATCGAAGATAGTTTGAATCTGCATTCAAATTTTTTACTTTTGCAACTTTTTAATTTTTTACTATTTTTGGTCATTTTTGGATTCCTTTATCAACTCTAAGAAGTCATAACTTTTCCAAAAATCAGCCAATTTTTAAAATTTTTACATTTGTGAAAAACGCTTTAATCCTTTTTTCAAATAGCATTTAAAATTGTTTACATATAGAAACTGTGGTTCAAAGAGAAAGAAATTGCTTTGAAATCGTTTTTTAGTAGAAAATTGACGATTTTGTCAACTTTGAAGAGCCATAACTTTGCTAAAAATCACCCAATTTTTTAAATTTTTGCATATTTGTTTATGGTATCGAACATAGTTTGAATCTGCATTAAAATTTTTTACTTTTGCAAAAATCACAAATTTTCAAAAAATTTTCCTTTCTGAAAAACGATTTAATCCTTTTTTTTAAATTGCATTTAAAATTCTTTATATATAGAAACTATGTGTGAAAGAGAAAGAAATTGCAGTGAAATCGTTTTTTAGTAGAAAATTGACGATTTTGTCAACTTTGGAGAGCAAAAACTTTGCTAAAAATCACACAATTTTTAAAATTTTTGCATTTCTGTTTATGGTATCGAACATAGTTTGAAAATGCATTAAAATTTTTACATTTGAAACTTTTGAATTTTCGACTATTTTTTGCCATTTTTGTATTCCTTTATCAACTTTAAGAAGTCATAACTTTTCCAAAAATCACCCAATTTTTAAAATTTTTGCGTTTCTGAAACACGCTTTTATCCTTTATTCAACTAGCAATTAAAATTCTTTACATGTAGAAACTATTGTTCAAAGAGAAAGAAACTGCAGTTAAATCGTTTTTTAGTAGAAAATTGACGATTTTGTCAACTTTGAAGAGCAATAACTTTGCTAAAAATCACCCAATTTTTAAAATTTCTACATTTCTGTTTATGGTATCGAACATAGTTTGAATCTGCATTAAATTTTTTTACTTTTGAAACTTTTTAATTTTTGACTATTTTTGACTATTTTTGGCCATTTTTGGATTCCTTTATCAACTTTAAGAAGTCAGAACTTTTCCAAAAATCAGCCAATTTTTAAAATTTTTACATTTCTGAAAAACGCTTTAATCATTTTTTCAAATAGCATTTAAAATTCTTTACATATAGAAACTGTGGTTCAAAGAGAAAGAAATTGCAGTGAAATCGTTTTTTAGTAGAAAATTGACGATTTTGTCAACTTTGAAGAGCAATAACTTTGCTAAAAATCACCCAATTTTTAAAATTTTTGCATTTCTGTTTATGGTATCGAAGATAGTTTGAATCTGCATTAAAATTTTTTACTTTTGCAACTTTTTAATTTTTTATTATTTTGGGCCATTTTTTGATTCCTTTATCAACTCTAAGATGTCATAACTTTTCCAAAAATCAGCCGATTTTTAAAATTTTTACATTTCTGAAAACGCTTTTATCCTTTTTTCAACTAGCAATTAAAATTCTTTACATGTAGAAACTATTGTTCAAAGAGAAAGAAACTGCAGTTAAATCGTTTTTTAGTAGAAAATTGACGATTTTGTCAACTTTGAAGAGCAATAACTTTGCTAAAAATCACCCAATTTTTAAAATTTCTACATTTCTGTTTATGGTATCGAACATAGTTTGAATCTGCTCTAAATTTTTTTACTTTTGAAACTTTTTAATTTTTGACTATTTTTGACTATTTTTGGCCATTTTTGGAATCCTTTATCAACTTTAAGAAGTCATAAATTTCCCAAAAATCAGCCATTTTTCAAAATTTTTACATTTCTGAAAAACGCTTTAATCATTTTTTCAAAAAGCATTTAAAATTCTTTACATATAGAAACTATGTGTGAAATAGAAAGAAATTGCAGTGAAATCGGTTTTTAATAGAAAATTGACGATTTTGTTAACTTTGAAGAGCAATAACTTTGCTAAAAATCTCCCAATTTTTAAAATTTGTACATTTCTGTTTATGGTATCGAACATAGTTTGAAAATGCATTAAAATTTTTTACATTTGAAACTTTTGAATTTTCGACTATTTTTGGCCATTTTGGGATTCCTTTATCAACTTTAAGAAGTCATAACTTTTCCAAAAATCAGCCAATTTTCAAAATTTTTCCTTTCTGAAAAACGCTTTAATCCTTTTTTCAAATAGCATTTAAAATTCTTTACATATAGAAACTGTGGTTCAAAGAGAAGAAATTGCTTTGAAATCGTTTTTTAGTAGAAAATTGATGATTTTGTCAACTTTGAAGAGCAATAACTTTGCTAAAAATCACCCAATTTTTAAAATTTTTGAATTTCTGTTTATGATATCGAACATAGTTTGAATCTGCATTAAATGTTTTTTACTTTTAAAAAATTTTATTTTTTGACTATTTTTTGCCATTTTTGTATTCCTTTATCAACTTTAAGAAGTCATAACTTTTCCAAAAATCAGCCGATTTTCAATATTTTTACATTTCTGAAAAACGCTTTAATCCTTTTTCAAATAGCATTTAAATTTCTTTACATATAGAAACTATGTGCGAAAGAGACGGAAATTGCAGTGAAATCGTTTTTTAGTAGAAAATTGACGATTTTGTAAATTTGAAGAGCAATAACTTTGCTAAAAATCACACAATTTTTAAAATTTTTGCATTTCTGTTTATGGTATCGAACATAGTTTGAATCTGAATTAAAATTTTTTACTTTTGCAAAAATCACCAATTTTCAAAAATTTTTCCTTTCTGAAAAACGCTTTAATCCTTTTTTCAAATAGAATTTAAAATTCTTTACATATAGAAACTATGTGTGAAAGAGACGGAAATTGCAGTGAAATCGTTTTTTATTAGAAAATTGACGATTTTGTAAATTTGAAGAGCAATAACTTTGCTAAAAATCACACAATTTTTAAAATTTTTGCATTTCTGTTTATGGTATCGAACATAGTTTGAATCTGCATTAAAATTTTTTACTTTTGCAAAAATCACCAATTTTCAAAAATTTTTCCTTTCTGAAAAACGCTTTAATCCTTTTTTCAAATAGAATTTAAAATTCTTTTCATATAGAAACTATGTGTGAAAGAGAAGGAAATTGCAGTGAAATCGTTTTTTAGTAGAAAATTGACGATATTGTAAATTTGAAGAGCAATAACTTTGCTAAAAATCACACAATTTTTAAAATTTTTGCATTTCTGTTTATGGTATCGAAGATAGTTTGAATCTGCATTCAAATTTTTTACTTTTGCAACTTTTTAATTTTTTACTATTTTTGGCCATTTTTGGATTCCTTTATCAACTCTAAGAAGTCATAACTTTTCCAAAAATCAGCCGATTTTCAAAATTTTTACACTTCTGAAAAACGCTTTAATCCTTCTTTCGAACATAGTTTGAAAATGCATTAAAATTTTTACATTTGAAACTTTTGAATTTTCGACTATTTTTGGCCATTTTTGGATTCCTTTATCAACTTTAAGAAGTCATAACTTTTCCAAAAATCAGCCAATTTTTAAAATTTTTACATTTCTGAAAAACGCTTTAATCATTTTTTCAAATAGCATTTAAAATTCTTTACATATAGAAACTGTGGTTCAAAGATAAAGAAATTGCAGTGAAATCGTTTTTTAGTAGAAAATTGACAATTTTGTCAACTTTGAAGAGCAATAACTTTGCTAAAAATCACCCAATTTTTAAAATTTTTGCATTTCTGTTTATGGTATCGAAAATAGTTTGAATCTGCATTAAAATTTTTTACTTTTGCAAGTTTTTAATTTTTTACTATTTTGGGCCATTTTTTGATTCCTTTATCAACTCTAAGATGTCATAACTTTTCCAAAAATCAGCCGATTTTTAAAATTTTTACATTTCTGAAAACGCTTTTATCCTTTATTCAACTAGCAATTAAAATTCTTTACATGTAGAAACTATTGTTCAAAGAGAAAGAAACTGCAGTGAAATCGTTTTTTAGTAGAAAATTGACGATTTTGTCAACTTTGAAGAGCAATAACTTTGCTAAAAATCACCCAATTTTTAAAATTTCTACATTTCTGTTTATGGTATCGAACATAGTTTGAATCTGCATTAAATTTTTTTACTTTTGAAATTTTTTAATTATTGACTATTTTTGACTATTTTTGGCAATTTTTGGATTCCTTTATCAACTTTAAGAAGTCATAAATTTCCCAAAAATCAGCCATTTTTCAAAATTTTTACATTTCTGAAAAACGCTTTAATCATTTTTTCAAAAAGCATTTAAAATTCTTTACATATAGAAACTATGTGTGAAATAGAAAGAAATTGCAGTGAAATCGGTTTTTAATAGAAAATTGACGATTTTGTTAACTTTGAAGAGCAATAACTTTGCTAAAAATCTCCCAATTTTTAAAATTTGTACATTTCTGTTTATGGTATCGAACATAGTTTGAAAATGCATTAAAATTTTTTACATTTGAAACTTTTGAATTTTCGACTATTTTTGGCCATTTTTGGATTCCTTTATCAACTTTAAGAAGTCATAACTTTTCCAAAAATCAGCTAATTTTTAAAATTTTTACATTTCTGAAAAACGCTTTAATCATTTTTTCAAATAGCATTTAAAATTCTTTACATATAGAAACTGTGGTTCAAAGAGAAAGAAATTGCAGTGAAATCGTTTTTTAGTAGAAAATTGACAATTTTGTCAACTTTGAAGAGCAATAACTTTGCTAAAAATCACCCAATTTTTAAAATTTTTGCATTTCTGTTTATGGTATCGAAAATAGTTTGAATCTGCATTAAAATTTTTTACTTTTGCAAGTTTTTAATTTTTTACTATTTTGGGCCATTTTTTGATTCCTTTATCAACTCTAAGATGTCATAACTTTTCCAAAAATCAGCCGATTTTTAAAATTTTTACATTTCTGAAAACGCTTTTATCCTTTATTCAACTAGCAATTAAAATTCTTTACATGTAGAAACTATTGTTCAAAGAGAAAGAAACTGCAGTGAAATCGTTTTTTAGTAGAAAATTGACGATTTTGTCAACTTTGAAGAGCAATAACTTTGCTAAAAATCACCCAATTTTTAAAATTTCTACATTTCTGTTTATGGTATCGAACATAGTTTGAATCTGCATTAAATTTTTTTACTTTTGAAATTTTTTAATTTTTGACTATTTTTGACTATTTTTGGCAATTTTTGGATTCCTTTATCAACTTTAAGAAGTCATAAATTTCCCAAAAATCAGCCATTTTTCAAAATTTTTACATTTCTGAAAAACGCTTTAATCATTTTTTCAAAAAGCATTTAAAATTCTTTACATATAGAAACTATGTGTGAAATAGAAAGAAATTGCAGTGAAATCGTTTTTTAATAGAAAATTGACGATTTTGTTAACTTTGAAGAGCAATAACTTTGCTAAAAATCTCCCAATTTTTAAAATTTGTACATTTCTGTTTATGGTATCGAACATAGTTTGAAAATGCATTAAAATTTTTTACATTTGAAACTTTTGAATTTTCGACTATTTTTGGCCATTTTGGGATTCCTTTATCAACTTAAAGAAGTCATAACTTTTCCAAAAATCAGCCAATTTTCAAAATTTTTCCTTTCTGAAACACGCTTTAATTCTTTTTTCAAATAGCATTTAAAATTCTTTACATATAGAAACTGTGGTTCAAAGAGAAGAAATTGCTTTGAAATCGTTTTTTTAGTAGAAAATTGATGATTTTGTCAACTTTGAAGAGCAATAACTTTGCTAAAAATCACCCAATTTTTAAAATTTTTGAATTTCTGTTTATGATATCGAACATAGTTTGAATCTGCATTAAATGTTTTTTACTTTTAAAAAATTTTATTTTTTGACTATTTTTTGCCATTTTTGTATTCCTTTATCAACTTTAAGAAGTCATAACTTTTCCAAAAATCAGCCGATTTTCAATATTTTTACATTTCTGAAAAACGCTTTAATCCTTTTTTCAAATAGCATTTAAATTTCTTTACATATAGAAACTATGTGTGAAAGAGACGGAAATTGCAGTGAAATCGTTTTTTAGTAGAAAATTGACGATTTTGTAAATTTGAAGAGCAATAACTTGGCTAAAAATCACACAATTTTTAAAATTTTTGCATTTCTGTTTATGGTATCGAACATAGTTTGAATCTGCATTAAAATTTTTTACTTTTGCAACTTTTTAATTTTTTACTATTTTTGGCCATTTTTGGATTCCTTTATCAACTCTAAGAAGTCATAACTTTTCCAAAAATCAGCCGATTTTCAAAATTTTTACACTTCTGAAAAACGCTTTAATCCTTCTTTCGAACATAGTTTGAAAATGCATTAAAATTTTTACATTTGAAACTTTTGAATTTTCGACTATTTTTGGCCATTTTTGGATTCCTTTATCAACTTTAAGAAGTCATAACTTTTCCAAAAATCAGCCAATTTTTAAAATTTTTACATTTCTGAAAAACGCTTTAATCATTTTTTCAAATAGCATTTAAAATTCTTTACATATAGAAACTGTGGTTCAAAGAGAAAGAAATTGCAGTGAAATCGTCTTTTAGTAGAAAATTGACAATTTTGTCAACTTTGAAGAGCAATAACTTTGCTAAAAATCACCCAATTTTTAAAATTTTTGCATTTCTGTTTATGGTATCGAAAATAGTTTGAATCTGCATTAAAATTTTTTACTTTTGCAACTTTTTTAATTTTTTACTATTTTGGGCCATTTTTTGATTCCT
Source organism: Drosophila quadrilineata (assembly GCA_018150725.1). Classification (NCBI taxonomy): domain Eukaryota; kingdom Metazoa; phylum Arthropoda; class Insecta; order Diptera; family Drosophilidae; genus Drosophila; species Drosophila quadrilineata. The sequence goes on along the minus strand of JAECWN010000228.1, from coordinate 6,912 downwards.
TTATCAACTCTAAGATGTCATAACTTTTCCAAAAATCAGCCGATTTTTAAAATTTTTACATTTCTGAAAACGCTTTTATCCTTTATTCAACTAGCAATTAAAATTCTTTACATGTAGAAACTATTGTTCAAAGAGAAAGAAACTGCAGTGAAATCGTTTTTTAGTAGAAAATTGACGATTTTGTCAACTTTGAAGAGCAATAACTTTGCTAAAAATCACCCAATTTTTAAAATTTCTACATTTCTGTTTATGGTATCGAACATAGTTTGAATCTGCATTAAATTTTTTTTACTTTTGAAACTTTTTAATTTTTGACTATTTTTGACTATTTTTGGCAATTTTTGGATTCCTTTATCAACTTTAAGAAGTCATAAATTTCCCAAAAATCAGCCATTTTTCAAAATTTTTACATTTCTGAAAAACGCTTTAATCATTTTTTCAAAAAGCATTTAAAATTCTTTACATATAGAAACTATGTGTGAAATAGAAAGAAATTGCAGTGAAATCGGTTTTTAATAGAAAATTGACGATTTTGTTAACTTTGAAGAGCAATAACTTTGCTAAAAATCTCCCAATTTTTAAAATTTGTACATTTCTGTTTATGGTATCGAACATAGTTTGAAAATGCATTAAAATTTTTACATTTGAAACTTTTGAATTTTCGACTATTTTTGGCCATTTTGGGATTCCTTTATCAACTTAAAGAAGTCATAACTTTTCCAAAAATCAGCCAATTTTCAAAATTTTTCCTTTCTGAAACACGCTTTAATTCTTTTTTCAAATAGCATTTAAAATTCTTTACATATAGAAACTGTGGTTCAAAGAGAAGAAATTGCTTTGAAATCGTTTTTTAGTAGAAAATTGACGATTTTGTAAATTTGAAGAGCAATAACTTTGCTAAAAATCACACAATTTTTAAAATTTTTGCATTTCTGTTTATGGTATCGAACATAGTTTGAATCTGCATTAAAATTTTTTACTTTTGCAAAAATCACCAATTTTCAAAATTTTTCCTTTCTGAAAAACGCTTTAATCCTTTTTTCAAATAGAATTTAAAATTCTTTACATATAGAAACTATGTGTGAAAGAGACGGAAATTGCAGTGAAATCGTTTTTTATTAGAAAATTGACGATTTTGTAAATTTGAAGAGCAATAACTTTGCTAAAAATCACACAATTTTTAAAATTTTTGCATTTCTGTTTATGGTATCGAACATAGTTTGAATCTGCATTAAAATTTTTTACTTTTGCAAAAATCACCAATTTTCAAAAATTTTTCCTTTCTGAAAAACGCTTTAATCCTTTTTTCAAATAGAATTTAAAATTCTTTTCATATAGAAACTATGTGTGAAAGAGAATGAAATTGCAGTGAAATCGTTTTTTAGTAGAAAATTGACGATATTGTAAATTTGAAGAGCAATAACTTTGCTAAAAATCACACAATTTTTAAAATTTTTGCATTTCTGTTTATGGTATCGAAGATAGTTTGAATCTGCATTCAAATTTTTTACTTTTGCAACTTTTTAATTTTTTACTATTTTTGGCCATTTTTGGATTCCTTTATCAACTCTAAGAAGTCATAACTTTTCCAAAAATCAGCCGATTTTCAAAATTTTTACACTTCTGAAAAACGCTTTAATCCTTCTTTCAACTAGCAATTAAAATTCTTTACATATAGAAACTATGTGTGAAAGAGAAAGAAATTGCAGTGAAATTGTTTTTAGTAGAAAATTGACGATTTTGTCAACTTTGAAGAGCAATAACTTTGCTAAAAATCTCCCAATTTTTACAATTTGTACATTTCTGTTTATGGTATCGATCATAGTTTGAAAATGCATTTAAATTTTTTACATTTGAAACTTTTGAATTTTCGACTATTTTTGGCCATTTTTGGATTCCTTTATCAACATTAAGAAGTCATAACTTTTCCAAAAATCAGCCAATTTTTAAAATTTTTACATTTGTGAAAAACGCTTTAATCCTTTTTTCAAATAGCATTTAAAATTGTTTACATATAGAAACTGTGGTTCAAAGAGAAAGAAATTGCTTTGAAATCGTTTTTTAGTAGAAAATTGACGATTTTGTAAACTTTGAAGAGCAATAACTTTGCTAAAAATCACCAAATTTTAAAATTTTTTCCAATTCTGTATCGAACATAGTTTGAAAATGTATAAAAGTTTTTTACTTTTGAAACATTTTAATTTTTGACTATTTTTGGCCATTTTTAGAATCCTTTATCAACTTTAAGAAGTCATAACTTTTCCAAAAATCACCCAATTTTTAAAATTTTTGCACTTCTGAAACACGCTTTAATCCTTTTTTCAACTAGCAATTAATATTCTTTACATATAGAAACTATGTGTGAAAGAGAAAGAAATTGCAGTCAAATCGTTTTTTAGTAGAAAATTGATGATTTTGTCAACTTTCAAGAGCCATAACTTTGCTAAAAATCACCCAATTTTTAAAATTTTTGCATATTTGTTTATGGTATCGAACATAGTTTGAATCTGCATTAAAATTTTTTACTTTTGCAAAAATCACAAATTTTCAAAAATTTTTCCTTTCTGAAAAACGCTTTAATCCTTTTTTTTAAATAGCATTTAAAATTTTTTACATATAGAAACTATGTGTGAAAGAGAAAGAAATTGCAGTGAAATGGTTTTTTAGTAGAAAATTGACGATTTTGTCAACTTTTAAGAGCAATAACTTTGCTAAAAATCTCCCAATTTTTAAAATTTGTACATTTCTGTTTATGGTATCGAACATAAACATTTCAATAATTTTACATTTCTGAAAAACGCTTTAATCCTTTTTTCAAATAGCATTTAAATTTCTTTACATATAGAAACTATGTGTGAAAGAGACGGAAATTGCAGTGAAATCGTTTTTTAGTAGAAAATTGACGATTTTGTAAATTTGAAGAGCAATAACTTTGCTAAAAATCACACAATTTTAAAAATTTTTGCATTTCTGTTTATGGTATCGAACATAGTTTGAATCTGCATTAAAATTTTTTACTTTTGCAAAAATCTCCAATTTTCAAAAAATTTTCCTTTCTGAAAAACGCTTTAATCCTTTTTTCAAATAGAATTTAAAATTCTTTACATATAGAAACTATGTGTGAAAGAGACGGAAATTGCAGTGAAATCGTTTTTTATTAGAAAATTGACGATTTTGTAAATTTGAAGAGCAATAACTTTGCTAAAAATCACACAATTTTAAAAATTTTTGCATTTCTGTTTATGGTATCGAACATAGTTTGAATCTGCATTAAAATTTTTTACTTTTGCAAAAATCACCAATTTTCAAAAATTTTTCCTTTCTGAAAAACGCTTTAATCCTTTTTTCAAATAGAATTTAAAATTCTTTTCATATAGAAACTATGTGTGAAAGAGAAGGAAATTGCAGTGAAATCGTTTTTTAGTAGAAAATTGACGATATTGTAAATTTGAAGAGCAATAACTTTGCTAAAAATCATACAATTTTTAAAATTTTTGCATTTCTGTTTATGGTATCGAACATAGTTTGAATCTGCATTAAAATTTTTTACTTTTGCAAAAATCACCAATTTTCAAAATTTTTCCCTTTCTGAAAAACGCTTTAATCCTTTTTTCAAATAGAATTTAAAATTCTTTACATATAGAAACTATGTGTGAAAGAGACGGAAATTGCAGTGAAATCGTTTTTTATTAGAAAATTGACGATTTTGTAAATTTGAAGAGCAATAACTTTGCTAAAAATCACACAATTTTTAAAATTTTTGCATTTCTGTTAATGGTATCGAACATAGTTTGAATCTGCATTAAAATTTTTTACTTTTGCAAAAATCACCAATTTTCAAAAATTTTTCCTTTCTGAAAAACGCTTTAATCCTTTTTTCAAATAGAATTTAAAATTCTTTTCATATAGAAACTATGTGTGAAAGAGAATGAAATTGCAGTGAAATCGTTTTTTAGTAGAAAATTGACGATATTGTAAATTTGAAGAGCAATAACTTTGCTAAAAATCACACAATTTTTAAAATTTTTGCATTTCTGTTTATGGTATCGAAGATAGTTTGAATCTGCATTCAAATTTTTTACTTTTGCAACTTTTTAATTTTTTACTATTTTTGGCCATTTTTGGATTCCTTTATCAACTCTAAGAAGTCATAACTTTTCCAAAAATCAGCCGATTTTCAAAATTTTTACACTTCTGAAAAACGCTTTAATCCTTCTTTCGAACATAGTTTGAAAATGCATTAAAATTTTTACATTTGAAACTTTTGAATTTTCGACTATTTTTGGCCATTTTTGGATTCCTTTATCAACTTTAAGAAGTCATACCTTTTCCAAAAATCAGCCAATTTTTTAAATTTTTACATTTCTGAAAAACGCTTTAATCCTTTTTTCAAATAGCATTTAAAATTCTTTACATATAGAAACTGTGGTTCAAAGAGAAAGAAATTGCAGTGAAATCATTTTTTAGTAGAAAATTGACAATTTTGTCAACTTTGAAGAGCAATAACTTTGCTAAAAATCACCCAATTTTTAAAATTTTTGTATTTCTGTTTATGGTATCGAAAATAGTTTGAATCTGCATTAAAATTTTTTACTTTTGCAACTTTTTAATTTTTTACTATTTTGGGCCATTTTTTGATTCCTTTATCAACTCTAAGATGTCATAACTTTTCCAAAAATCAGCCGATTTTTAAAATTTTTACATTTCTGAAAACGCTTTTATCCTTTATTCAACTAGCAATTAAAATTCTTTACATGTAGAAACTATTGTTCAAAGAAAAAGAAACTGCAGTGAAATCGTTTTTTAGTAGAAAATTGACGATTTTGTCAACTTTGAAGAGCAATAACTTTGCTAAAAATCACCCAATTTTTAAAATTTCTACATTTCTGTTTATGGTATCGAACATAGTTTGAATCTGCATTAAATTTTTTTACTTTTGAAACTTTTTAATTTTTAACTATTTTTGACTATTTTTGGCAATTTTTGGATTCCTTTATCAACTTTAAGAAGTCATAAATTTCCCAAAAATCAGCCATTTTTCAAAATTTTTACATTTCTGAAAAACGCTTTAATCATTTTTTCAAAAAGCATTTAAAATTCTTTACATATAGAAACTATGTGTGAAATAGAAAGAAATTGCAGTGAAATCGGTTTTTAATAGAAAATTGACGATTTTGTTAACTTTGAAGAGCAATAACTTTGCTAAAAATCTCCCAATTTTTAAAATTTGTACATTTCTGTTTATGGTATCGAACATAGTTTGAAAATGCATTAAAATTTTTTACATTTGAAACTTTTGAATTTTCGACTATTTTTGGCCATTTTGGGATTCCTTTATCAACTTTAAGAAGTCATAACTTTTCCAAAAATCAGCCAATTTTCAAAATTTTTCCTTTCTGAAACACGCTTTAATCCTTTTTTCAAATAGCATTTAAAATTCTTTACATATAGAAACTGTGGTTCAAAGAGAAGAAATTGCTTTGAAATCGTTTTTTAGTAGAAAATTGATGATTTTGTCAACTTTGAAGAGCAATAACTTTGCTAAAAATCACCCAATTTTTAAAATTTCTACATTTCTGTTTATGGTATCGAACATAGTTTGAATCTGCATTAAATTTTTTTACTTTTGAAACTTTTTAATTTTTAACTATTTTTGACTATTTTTGGCAATTTTTGGATTCCTTTATCAACTTTAAGAAGTCATAAATTTCCCAAAAATCAGCCATTTTTCAAAATTTTTACATTTCTGAAAAACGCTTTAATCATTTTTTCAAAAAGCATTTAAAATTCTTTACATATAGAAACTATGTGTGAAATAGAAAGAAATTGCAGTGAAATCGGTTTTTAATAGAAAATTGACGATTTTGTTAACTTTGAAGAGCAATAACTTTGCTAAAAATCTCCCAATTTTTAAAATTTGTACATTTCTGTTTATGGTATCGAACATAGTTTGAAAATGCATTAAAATTTTTTACATTTGAAACTTTTGAATTTTCGACTATTTTTGGCCATTTTGGGATTCCTTTATCAACTTTAAGAAGTCATAACTTTTCCAAAAATCAGCCGATTTTCAATATTTTTACATTTCTGAAAAACGCTTTAATCCTTTTTTCAAATAGCATTTAAATTTCTTTACATATAGAAACTATGTGTGAAAGAGACGGAAATTGCAGTGAAATCGTTTTTTATTAGAAAATTGACGATTTTGTAAATTTGAAGAGCAATAACTTTGCTAAAAATCACACAATTTTTAAAATTTTTGCATTTCTGTTAATGGTATCGAACATAGTTTGAATCTGCATTAAAATTTTTTACTTTTGCAAAATCACCAATTTTCAAAAATTTTTCCTTTCTGAAAAACGCTTTAATCCTTTTTTCAAATAGAATTTAAAATTCTTTTCATATAGAAACTATGTGTGAAAGAGAAGGAAATTGCAGTGAAATCGTTTTTTAGTAGAAAATTGACGATATTGTAAATTTGAAGAGCAATAACTTTGCTAAAAATCACACAATTTTTAAAATTTTTGCATTTCTGTTTATGGTATCGAAGATAGTTTGAATCTGCAATCAAATTTTTTACTTTTGCAACTTTTTAATTTTTTACTATTTTTGGCCATTTTTGGATTCCTTTATCAACTCTAAGAAGTCATAACTTTTCCAAAAATCAGCCGATTTTCAAAATTTTTACACTTCTGAAAAACGCTTTAATCCTTCTTTCAACCAGCAATTAAAATTCTTTACATATAGAAACTATGTGTGAAAGAGAAAGAAATTGCAGTGAAATTGTTTTTAGTAGAAAATTGACGATTTTGTCAACTTTGAAGAGCAATAACTTTGCTAAAAATCTCCCAATTTTTACAATTTGTACATTTCTGTTTATGGTATCGATCATAGTTTGAAAATGCATTTAAA
>JAECWN010000227.1:0-181468 GCA_018150725.1 Drosophila quadrilineata | reverse complement strand
TTTTGAAAATCGGTTGATTTTTTAGCTAAGTTATGGCTTCTCAAAGTTGCAAATGTCTCAATTTTTTAAACCAAAAACACGTTTTTTTCAATTTATTACTTTCCTTGCCATATTTTTCAAAACATTTAATAAACCTTATATACCGATTTAAAGTATAATAAAAGCCGTATCCAGAAATGAATAAATGAAGAAAATCGGCTAAGTTGTGGAAAAGTTATGGTTGCTTGGATATGAGGAAGATATCAATATTTGTTCAAAACGATGATTTTGACCATTTATCACTATTGTGGTCATATTTTCTAAAATATGGGTCAAAATCAAGTGTGGTAAAGTTTTTTTATACTCATTTTAATACCAGAAATCGATAAGGCGCAAAAAATTCCGATTTTAAAATTTTCACTTTTTTGGCATTTTTGGTAGGAGTTAATGTGCAAAAATTGTCAATAAATGGGTCAAATTTTAAGAACTGACAATATGAACAATTTTTTGATGTACAATAAAAATATGATCAATACTATTGACAGAAATGCATAAATTTTGAAAATCGGCTGATTTTTAGCTAAGTTATGGCTTCTCAAAGTTGCAAGCGTCTCAATTTTTTAAACCAAATAACACGTTTTTTCAATTATTCACTTTCCTTGCCATATTTTTCTAAACATGTAATAAACCTTATATACCGATTTAAATTATAATAAAAGCCGTATCCAGAAATGCATAAATGAGGAAAAATCGGCTAAGTTGTGGAAAAGTTATGGTTCCTCGGAGATGAGGAAGATATCAATATTTGTTCAAAACGATGATTTTGACCATTTATCACTATTGTGGTCATATTTTCTAAAATATGGGTCAAAATCAAGTGTGAAAGGTAAAGTTTTATACTCATTTTAATACCAGAAATCGATTAGGCACAAAAATTCCGATTTTAAAATTTTCACTTTTTGCATTTGGTAGGAGTAATTCAAAATGTCAAAAATGGTCAATTAAACTGATATTTTAATTTTTTTGACGTAGATTCAAAATATGATAAATACCATTGACAGAAATGCATAAATTTTGAAAATCGGTTGATTTTTAGCTAAGTTATGGCTTCTCAAAGTTGCAAAAGTCTCAATTTTTTAAACAAAATAACTCGTTTTTTCAATTTTTCACTTTCCTTGCCATATTTTTCAAAACATTTAATAAACCTTATATACCGATTTAAAGTATAATAAAAGCCGTATCCAGAAATGCATAAATGAGGAAAATCGGCTAAGTTGTGGAAAAGTTATGGTTCGCTCGGAGATGAGGAAGATATCAATATTTGTTCAAAACGATGATTTTGACCATTTATCACTATTGTGGTCATATTTTCTAAAATATGGGTCAAAATCAAGTGTGGTAAAGTTTTTTTATACTCATTTTAATACCAGAAATCGATTGGGCACAAAAACTCGATTTTAAAATTTTCACTTTTTTGACATTTTTGTAGTAGTAAATTTGCAAAATTTGTCAAAAAAGGTCAAAATTTAGAACTGAAAATTTTAACTTTTTGACCATTCAAAATATGAAATGCAAAAAATTTTGAAAATCGGTTGATTTTTAGCTAAGTTATGGCTTCTCAAAGTTGCAAATGTCTCAATTTTTTAAACCAAAAAACACGTTTTTTCAATTTATCACTTTCCTTGCCATATTTTTTCAAAACATGTAATGAACCTTATATACCGATTTAAAATATAATAAAAGCCGTATCCAGAAATGAATAAATGAGGAAAATCGGCTAAGTTGTGGAAAAGTTATGGTTGCTTGGAGATGAGGAAGATATCAATATTTGTTCAAAACGATGATTTTGACCATTTATCACTATTGTGGTCATATTTTCTAAAATATGGGTCAAAATCAAGTGTGGTAAAGTTTTTTTATACTCATTTTAATACCAGAAATCGATAAGGCACAAAAATTCCGATTTTAAAATTTTCATTTTTTGGCATTTTTGGTAGGAGTTAATGTGCAAAAATGGTCAAAAAATGGGTCAAATTTTAGAACTGACAATTTGAACAATTTTTTGATGCACAATAAAAATATGATCAATACTATTGACAGATATGCATAAATTTTGAAAATCGGTTGATTTTTAGCTAAGTTATGGCTTCTCAAAGTTGCAAAGTCTCAATTTTTTAAACCAAATAACACGTTTTTTCAATTTTTCACTTTCCTTGCCATATTTTTCAAAACATTTAATAAACCTTATATACCGATTTAAAGTATAATAAAAGCCGTATCCAGAAATGCATAAATGAGGAAAATCGGCTAAGTTGTGGAAAAGTTATGGTTCCTCGGAGATGAGGAAGATATCAATATTTGTTCAAAACGATGATTTTGACCATTTATCACTATTGTGGTCATATTTTCTAAAATATGGGTCAAAATCAAGTGTGGTAAAGTTTTTTATACTCATTTTAATACCAGAAATCGATTGGGCACAAAAAATTCCGATTTTAAAATTTTCACTTTTTTGACATTTTTGCTAGTAGTAAATTTGCAAAATTTGTCAAAAAATGGGTCAAAAATTAAAACTGAAAGTATTTTAATTTTTTGACGTAGATTCAAAATATGATAAATACCATTGACAGAAATGCAAAAATTTTGAAAATCGGTTGATTTTTAGCTAAGTTATGGCTTCTCAAAGTTGCAAATGTCTCAATTTTTTAAACCAAAAACACGTTTTTTCAATTTATCACTTTCCTTGCCATATTTTTCAAAACATGTAATAAACCTTATATACCGATTTAAAGTATAATAAAAGCCGTATCCAGAAATGCATAAATGAGGAAAATCGGCTAAGTTGTGGAAAAGTTATGGTTCCTCGGAGATGAGGAAGATATCAATATTTGTTCAAAACGATGATTTTGACCATTTATCACTATTGTGGTCATATTTTCTAAAATATGGGTCAAAATCAAGTGTGGTAAAGTTTTTTTATACTCATTTTAATACCAGAAATCGATAAGGCACAAAAATTCCGATTTTAAAATTTTCACTTTTTTGGCATTTTTGCTAGGAGTAAATTTGCAAAATTTGTCAAAAAATGGGTCAAAAATTGAGAACTGAAAGTATTTTAATTTGTTGACGTAGATTCAAAATATGATAAATACTATTGACAGAAATGCAAAAATTTTGAAAATCGGTTGATTTTTAGCTAAGTTATGGCTTCTCAAAGTTGCAAATGTCTCAATTTTTTAAACCAAAAACACGTTTTTTTCAATTTATCACTTTCCTTGCCATATTTTTCAAAACATTTAATAAACCTTATATACCGGTTTAAAGTATAATAAAAGCCGTATCCAGAAATGCATAAATGAGGAAAATCGGCTAAGTTGTGGAAAAGTTATGGTGCCTCGGAGATGAGGAAGATATCAATTTTTGTTCAAAACGATGATTTTGACCATTTATCACTATTGTGGTCATATTTTCTAAAATATGGGTCAAAATCAAGTGTGGTAAAGTTTTTTTATACTCATTTTAATACCAGAAATCGATAATACACAAAAAATTCCGATTTTAAAATTTTCATTTTTTTTGCATTTTTGGTAGGAGTTAATGTGCAAAAATGGTAAAAAAATGGGTCAAATTTTAGAACTGACAATTTGAACAATTTTTTGATGTACAATAAAAATATGATCAATAATATTGACAGATATGCATAAATTTTGAAAATCGGTTGATTTTTAGCTAAGTTATGGCTTCTCAAAGTTGCAAAAGTCTCAATGTTTTAAACCAAATAACATTTTTTTTCAATTTTTCACTTTCCTTGCCATATTTTTCAAAACATGTAATAAACCTTATATACCGATTTAAAGTATAATAAAAGCCGTATCCAGAAATGCATAAATGAGGAAAACCGGCTAAGTTGTGGAAAAGTTATGGTTCCTCGGAGATGCGGAAGATATCAATATTTGTTCAAAACGATGATTTTGACCATTTATCACTATTGTGGTCATATTTTCTAAAATATGGGTCAAAATCAAGTGTGGTAAAGTTTTTTTAAACTCATTTTAATACCAGAAATCGATAAGGCACAAAAAATTCCGATTTTAGAATTTTCACTTTTTTGGCATTTTTGGTAGGAGTTAATGTGCAAAAATGGTCAAAAAATGGGTCAAATTTTAGAACTGACAATTTGAACAATTTTTTGATGTACAATAAAAATATGATCAATACTATTGACAGATATGCATAAATTTTGAAAATCGGTTGATTTTTAGCTAAGTTATGGCTTCTCAAAGTTGCAAAAGTCTCAATTTTTTAAACCAAATAACACGTTTTTTCAATTTTTCACTTTCCTTGCCATATTTTTCAAAACATGTAATAAACCTTATATACCGATTTAAAGTATAATAAAAGCCGTATCCAGAAATGCATAAATGAGGAAAATCGGCTAAGTTGTGGAAAAGTTATGGTTCCTCGGAGATGAGGAAGATATCAATATTTGTTCAAAACGATGATTTTGACCATTTATCACTATTGTGGTCATATTTTCTAAAATATGGGTCAAAATCAAGTGTGGTAAAGTTTTTTTAAACTCATTTTAATACCAGAAATCGATAAGGCACAAAAATTCCGATTTTAGAATTTTCACTTTTTTGGCATTTTTGCTAGGAGTAAATGTGCAAAATTTGATCAAAAAATGGGTCAAAAATTTAGAACTGAAAGTATTTTAACAATTTTTTGACGTAGATTCAAAAATATGATCAATACCATTGACAGAAATGCAAAAATTTTGAAAATCGGTTGATTTTTAGCTAAGTTATGGCTTCTCAAAGTTGCAAGAGTCTCAATTTTTTAAACCAAATAACACGTTTTTTCAATTTTTCACTTTCCTTGCCATATTTTTCAAAACATGTAATAAACCTTATATACCGATTTAAAGTATAATAAAAGCCGTATCCAGAAATGCATAAATGAGGAAAACCGGCTAAGTTGTGGAAAAGTTATGGTTCCTCGGAGATGTGGAAGATATCAATATTTGTTCAAAATGATGATTTTGACCATTTATCACTATTGTGGTCATATTTTCTAAAATATGGGTCAAAATCAAGTGTGGTAAAGTTTTTTTAAACTCATTTTAATACCAGAAATCGATAAGGCACAAAAAATTCCGATTTTAAAATTTTCACTTTTTTGGCATTTTTGGTAGGAGTTAATGTGCAAAAATGATCAAAAAATGGGTCAAATTTTAGAACTGACAATTTGAACAATTTTTTGATGTACAATAAAAATATGATCAATACTATTGACAGATATGCATAAATTTTGAAAATCGGTTGATTTTTAGCTAAGTTATGGCTTCTCAAAGTGGCAAAAGTCTCAATTTTTTAAACCAAATTATAACTTTTTGTCAATTTTTCACTTTCCTTGCCATATTTTTCAAAACATTTAATAAACCTTATATACCGATTTAAAGTATAATAAAAGCCGTATCCAGAAATGCATAAATGAGGAAAATCGGCCAAGTTGTGGAAAAGTTATGGTTCCTCGGAGATGAGGAAGATATCAATATTTGTTCAAAACGATGATTTTGACCATTTATCACTATTGTGGTCATATTTTCTAAAATATGGGTCTAAATCAAGTGTGGTAAAGTTTTTTTATACTCATTTTAATACCAGAAATCGATTGGGCACAAAAATTCGGATTTTAAAATTTTCACTTTTTTGACATGTTTGCTAGTAGTAAATTTGCAAAATTTGTCAAAAAATGGGTCAAAAATTAAAACTGAAAGTATTTTAATTTTTTTGACGTAGATTCAAAATATGATAAATACCATTGACAGAAATGCAAAAATTTTGAAAATCGGTTGATTTTTAGCTAAGTTATGGCTTCTCAAAGTTGCAAGAGTCTCAATTTTTTAAACCAAATAACACGTTTTTTCAATTTTTCACTTTCCTTGCCATATTTTTCAAAACATGTAATAAACCTTATATACCGATTTAAAGTATAATAAAAGCCGTATCCAGAAATGCATAAATGAGGAAAACCGGCTAAGTTGTGGAAAAGTTATGGTTCCTCGGAGATGTGGAAGATATCAATATTTGTTCAAAATGATGATTTTGACCATTTATCACAATTATGGTCATATTTTCTAAAATATGGGTCAAAATCAAGTGTGGTAAATTTTTTTTATACTCATTTTAATACCAGAAATCGATAATGCACAAAAAATTCCGATTTTAAATTTTTCATTTTTTTGGCATTTTTGGTAGGAGTTAATGTGCAAAAATGGTCAAAAAATGGGTCAAATTTTAGAACTTACAATTTGAACAATTTTTTTATGTACAATAAAAATATGATCAATACTATTGACAGAAATGCATAAATTTTGAAAATCCGGGTGATTTTTAGCTAAGTTATGGCTTCTCAAAGTTGCAAGAGTCTCAATTTTTTAAACCAAATAACAGGTTTTTTCAATTTTTCACTTCCCTTGCCATATTTTTCAAAACATTTAATAAACCTTATATACCGATTTAAAGTATATTCAAAGCCGTATCCAGAAATGCATAAATGAGGAAAATCGGCTATGTTGTGGAAAAGTTATGGTTCCTCGGAGATGAGGAAGATATCAATATTTGTTCAAAACGATGATTTTGACCATTTATCACTATTGTGGTCATATTTTCTAAAATATGGGTCAAAATCAAGTGTGGTAAAGTTTTTTTAAACTCATTTTAATACCAGAAATCGATAAGGCACAAAAAATTCCGATTTTAGAATTTTCACTTTTTTTGGCATTTTTGGTAGGAGTTAATGTGCAAAAATGGTCAAAAAATGGGTCAAATTTTAGAACTGACAATTTGAACAATTTTTTGATGTACAATAAAAATATGATCAATACTATTGACAGATATGCATAAATTTTGAAAATCGGTTGATTTTTAGCTAAGTTATGGCTTCTCAAAGTTGCAAGAGTCTCAATTTTTTAAACCAAATAACACGTCTTTTCAATTTTTCACTTTCCTTGCCATATTTTTCAAAACATGTAATAATCCTTATATACCGATTTAAAGTATAATAAAAGCCGTATCCAGAAATGCATAAATGAGGAAAACCGGCTAAGTTGTGGAAAAGTTATGGTTCCTCGGAGATGCGGAAGATATCAATATTTGTTCAAAACGATGATTTTGACCATTTATCACTATTGTGGTCATATTTTCTAAAATATGGGTCAAAATCAAGTGTGGTAAAGTTTTTTTAAACTCATTTTAATACCAGAAATCGATAAGGCACAAAAAATTCCGATTTTAGAATTTTCACTTTTTTGGCATTTTTGGTAGGAGTTAATGTGCAAAAATGATCAAAAAATGGGTCAAATTTTAGAACTGACAATTTGAACAATTTTTTGATGTACAATAAAAATATGATCAATAGTATTGACAGATATGCAAAAATTTTGAAAATCGGTTGATTTTTAGCTAAGTTATGGCTTCTCAAAGTTGCAAAAGTCTCAATTTTTTAAACCAAATAACACGTTTTTTCAATTTTTCACTTTCCTTGCCATATTTTTCAAAACATGTAATAAACCTTTTATACCGATTTAAAATATAATAAAAGCCGTATCCAGAAATGCATAAATGAGGAAAATCGGCTAAGTTGTGGAAAAGTTATGGTTCCTCGGAGATGAGGAAGATATCAATATTTGTTCAAAACGATGATTTTGACCATTTATCACTATTGTGGTCATATTTTCTAAAATATGGGTCAAAATCAAGTGTGGTAAAGTTTTTTTAAACTCATTTTAATACCAGAAATCGATAAGGAACAAAAAATTCCGATTTTAAAATTTTCATTTTTTTTGGCATTTTTGGTAGGAGTTAATTTGCAAAATTTGTCAAAAAATGGGTCAAAAATTAAAACTGAAAGTATTTTAATTTTTTTGACGTAGATTCAAAATATGATAAATACTATTGACAGAAATGCAAAAATTTTGAAAATCGGTTGATTTTTAGCTAAGTTATGGCTTCTCAAAGTTGCAAATGTCTCAATTTTTTAAACCAAAAACACGTTTTTTTTCAATTTATCACTTTCCTTGCCATATTTTTCAAAACATGTAATAAACCTTATATACCGATTTAAAGTATAATAAAAGCCGTATCCAGAAATGCATAAATGAGGAAAATCGGCTAAGTTGTGGAAAAGTTATGGTTCCTCGGAGATGAGGAAGATATCAATATTTGTTCAAAACGATGATTTTGACCATTTATCACTATTGTGGTCATATTTTCTAAAATATGGGTCAAAATCAAGTGTGGTAAAGTTTTTTTAAACTCATTTTAATACCAGAAATCGATAAGGCACAAAAAATTCCGATTTTAGAATTTTCACTTTTTTGGCATTTTTGCTAGTAGTAAATTTGCAAAATTTGTCAAAAAATGGGTCAAAAATTAAAACTGAAAGTATTTTAATTTTTTTGACGTAGATTCAAAATATGATAAATACCATTGACAGAAATGCAAAAATTTTGAAAATCGGTTGATTTTTAGCTAAGTTATGGCTTCTCAAAGTTGCAAGAGTCTCAATTTTTTAAACCAAATAACATTTTTTTTCAATTTATCACTTTCCTTGCCATATTTTTCAAAACATGTAATAAACCTTATATACCGATTTAAAGTATAATAAAAGCCGTATCCAGAAATGCATAAATGAGGAAAATCGGCTAAGTTGTGGAAAAGTTATGGTTCCTCGGAGATGAGGAAGATATCAATATTTGTTCAAAACGATGATTTTGACCATTTATCACTATTTTGGTCATATTTTCTAAAATATGGGTCAAAATCAAGTGTGGTAAAGTTTTTTTAAACTCATTTTAATACCAGAAATCGATAAGGCACAAAAAATTCCGATTTTAAAATTTTCACTTTTTTTGGCATTTTTGGTGGGAATTAATGTGCAAAATTTGTCAAAAAATGGGTCAAAAATTGAAACTGAAAGTATTTTAATTTTTTGACGTAGATTCAAAATATGATAAATACTATTGACAGAAATGCAAAAATTTTGAAAATCGGTTGATTTTTAGCTAAGTTATGGCTTCTCAAAGTTGCAAATGTCTCAATTTTTTAAACCAAATAACACGTTTTTTTCAATTTATCACTTTCCTTGCCATATTTTTCAAAACATGTAATAAACCTTTTATACCGATTTAAAATATAATAAAAGCCGTATCCAGAAATGCATAAATGAGGAAAATCGGCTAAGTTGTGGAAAAGTTATGGTTCCTCGGAGATGAGGAAGATATCAATATTTGTTCAAAACGATGATTTTGACCATTTATCACTATTGTGGTCATATTTTCTAAAATATGGGTCAAAATCAAGTGTGGTAAAGTTTTTTTAAACTCATTTTAATACCAGAAATCGATAAGGCACAAAAAATTGCGATTGTAGAACTTTCACTTTTTTTGGCATTTTTGCTAGTAGTAAATTTGCAAAATTTGTCAAAAAATGGGTAAAAAATTAAAACTGAAAGTATTTTAATTTTTTTGACGTAGATTCAAAATATGATAAATACCATTGACAGAAATGCTAAAATTTTGAAAATCGGTTGATTTTTAGCTAAGTTATGGCTTCTCAAAGTTGCAAGAGTCTCAATTTTTTAAACCAAAAACATTTTTTTTTCAATTTATCACTTTCCTTGCCATATTTTTCAAAACATGTAATAAACCTTATATACCGATTTAAAGTATAATAAAAGCCGTATCCAGAAATGCATAAATGAGGAAAATCGGCTAAGTTGTGGAAAAGTTATGGTTCCTCGGAGATGAGGAAGATATCAATATTTGTTCAAAACGATGATTTTGACCATTTATCACTATTTTGGTCATATTTTCTAAAATATGGGTCAAAATCAAGTGTGGTAAAGTTTTTTTAAACTCATTTTAATACCAGAAATCGATAAGGCACAAAAAATTCCGATTTTAGAATTTTCACTTTTTTGGCATTTTTGGTGGGAATTAATGTGCAAAATTTGTCAAAAAATGGGTCAAAAATTGAAACTGAAAGTATTTTAATTTTTTGACGTAGATTCAAAATATGATAAATACTATTGACAGAAATGCAAAAATTTTGAAAATCGGTTGATTTTTAGCTAAGTTATGGCTTCTCAAAGTTGCAAATGTCTCAATTTTTTAAACCAAATAACACGTTTTTTTCAATTTATCACTTTCCTTGCCATATTTTTCAAAACATGTAATAAACCTTTTATACCGATTTAAAGTATAATAAAAGCCGTATCCAGAAATGCATAAATGAGGAAAATCGGCTAAGTTGTGGAAAAGTTATGGTTCCTCGGAGATGAGGAAGATATCAATATTTGTTCAAAACGATGATTTTGACCATTTATCACTATTGTGGTCATATTTTCTAAAATATGGGTCAAAATCAAGTGTGGTAAAGTTTTTTTAAACTCATTTTAATACCAGAAATCGATAAGGAACAAAAAATTCCGATTTTAAAATTTTCATTTTTTTTGGCATTTTTGGTGGGAATTAATGTGCAAAATTTGTCAAAAAGTGGGTCAAAAATTGAAACTGAAAGTATTTTAATTTTTTGACGTAGATTCAAAATATGATAAATACTATTGACAGAAATGCAAAAATTTTGAAAATCGGTTTATTTTTAGCTAAGTTATGGCTTCAAAAAGTTGCAAATGTCTCAATTTTTTTAACCCAAAAACGCGTTTTTTTTTCAATTTATCACTTTCCTGGCCATATTTTTCAAAACATGTAATAAACCTTATATACCGATTTAAAATATAATAAAAGCCGTATCCAGAAATGCATAAATGAGGAAAATCGGCTAAGTTGTGGAAAAGTTATGGTTCCTCGGAGATGAGGAAGATATCAATATTTGTTCAAAACGATGATTTTGACCATTTATCACTATTGTGGTCATATTTTCTAAAATATGGGTCAAAATCAAGTGTGGTAAAGTTTTTTTAAACTCATTTTAATACCAGAAATCGATAAGGCACAAAAAATTGCGATTGTAGAACTTTCACTTTTTTTGGCATTTTTGCTAGTAGTAAATTTGCAAAATTTGTCAAAAAATGGGTAAAAAATTAAAACTGAAAGTATTTTAATTTTTTTGACGTAGATTCAAAATATGATAAATACCATTGATAGAAATGCTAAAATTTTGAAAATCGGTTGATTTTTAGCTAAGTTATGGCTTCTCAAAGTTGCAAGAGTCTCAATTTTTTAAACCAAAAACATTTTTTTTTCAATTTATCACTTTCCTTGCCATATTTTTCAAAACATGTAATAAACCTTATATACCGATTTAAAGTATAATAAAAGCCGTATCCAGAAATGCATAAATGAGGAAAATCGGCTAAGTTGTGGAAAAGTTATGGTTCCTCGGAGATGAGGAAGATATCAATATTTGTTCAAAACGATGATTTTGACCATTTATCACTATTGTGGTCATATTTTCTAAAATATGGGTCAAAATCAAGTGTGGTAAAGTTTTTTTAAACTCATTTTAATACCAGAAATCGATAAGGCACAAAAATTCCGATTTTAGAATTTTCACTTTTTTGGCATTTTTGGTAGGAATTAATGTGCAAAATTTGTCAAAAAATGGGTCAAAAATTGAAACTGAAAGTATTTTAATTTTTTGACGTAGATTCAAAATATGATAAATACTATTGACAGAAATGCAAAAATTTTGAAAATCGGTTGATTTTTAGCTAAGTTATGGCTTCTCAAAGTTGCAAATGTCTCAATTTTTTAAACCAAATAACACGTTTTTTTCAATTTATCACTTTCCTTGCCATATTTTTCAAAACATGTAATAAACCTTTTATACCGATTTAAAGTATAATAAAAGCCGTATCCAGAAATGCATAAATGAGGAAAATCGGCTAAGTTGTGGAAAAGTTATGGTTCCTCGGAGATGAGGAAGATATCAATATTTGTTCAAAACGATGATTTTGACCATTTATCACTATTGTGGTCATATTTTCTAAAATATGGGTCAAAATCAAGTGTGGTAAAGTTTTTTTAAACTCATTTTAATACCAGAAATCGATAAGGCACAAAAAATTCCGATTTTAGAATTTTCACTTTTTTGGCATTTTTGGTGGGAATTAATGTGCAAAATTTGTCAAAAAATGGGTCAAAAATTGAAACTGAAAGTATTTTAATTTTTTTGACGTAGATTCAAAATATGATAAATACTATTGACAGAAATGCAAAAATTTTGAAAATCGGTTGATTTTTAGCTAAGTTATGGCTTCTCAAAGTTGCAAATGTCTCAATTTTTTAAACCAAAAAACACGTTTTTTTCAATTTATCACTTTCCTTGCCATATTTTTCAAAACATGTAATAAACCTTATATACCGATTTAAAATATAATAAAAGCCGTATCCAGAAATGCATAAATGAGGAAAATCGGCTAAGTTGTGGAAAAGTTATGGTTGCTCGGAGATGAGGAAGATATCAATATTTGTTCAAAACGATGATTTTGACCATTTATCACTATTGTGGTCATATTTTCTAAAATATGGGTCAAAATCAAGTGTGGTAAAGTTTTTTAAACTCATTTTAATACCAGAAATCGATAAGGCACAAAAAATTCCGATTTTAGAATTTTCACTTTTTTGGCATTTTTGGTGGGAATTAATGTGCAAAATTTGTCAAAAAATGGGTCAAAAATTGAAACTGAAAGTATTTTAATTTTTTGACGTAGATTCAAAATATGATAAATACTATTGACAGAAATGCAAAAATTTTGAAAATCGGTTGATTTTTAGCTAAGTTATGGCTTCTCAAAGTTGCAAATGTCTCAATTTTTTAAACCAAAAACACGTTTTTTTCAATTTATCACTTTCCTTGCCATATTTTTCAAAACATGTAATAAACCTTATATACCGATTTAAAATATAATAAAAGCCGTATCCAGAAATGCATAAATGAGGAAAATCGGCTAAGTTGTGGAAAAGTTATGGTTGCTCGGAGATGAGGAAGATATCAATATTTGTTCAAAACGATGATTTTGACCATTTATCACTATTGTGGTCATATTTTCTAAAATATGGGTCAAAATCAAGTGTGGTAAAGTTTTTTTAAACTCATTTTAATACCAGAAATCGATAAGGCACAAAAAATTCCGATTTTAGAATTTTCACTTTTTTGGCATTTTTGGTGGGAATTAATGTGCAAATTTGTCAAAAAATGGGTCAAAAATTGAAACTGAAAGTATTTTAATTTTTTTGACGTAGATTCAAAATATGATAAATACTATTGACAGAAATGCAAAAATTTTGAAAATCGGTTGATTTTTAGCTAAGTTATGGCTTCTCAAAGTTGCAAATGTCTCAATTTTTTAAACCAAAAACACGTTTTTTTTCAATTTATCACTTTACTGGCCATATTTTTCAAAACATGTAATAAACCTTATATACCGATTTAAAATATAATAAAAGCCGTATCCAGAAATGCATAAATGAGGAAAATCGGCTAAGTTGTTGATAAGTTATGGTTTCTCAAAGATGGGGAAGATATCAATTTTTGTTCAAAACGATGATTTTGAGCATTTATCACTATTGTGGTCATATTTTCTAAAATATGGGTCAAAATCAAGTGTGGTAAAGTTTTTTTATACTCATTTTAATACCAGAAATCGATAATGCACAAAAAATTCCGATTTTAAAATTTTCATTTTTTTGGCATTTTTGGTAGGAGTTAATGTGCAAAAATGGTCAAAAAATGGGTCAAATTTTAGAACTGACAATTTGAACAATTTTTTGATGTACAATAAAAATATGATCAATACTATTGACAGAAATGCATAAATTTTGCAAATCGGTTGATTTTTAGCTAAGTTATGGCTTCTCAAAGTTGCAAGAGTCTCAATTTTTTAAACCAAATAACACGTTTTTTCAATTTTTCACTTCCCTTGCCATATTTTTCAAAACATTTAATAAACCTTATATACCGATTTAAAGTATATTAAAAGCCGTATCCAGAAATGCATAAATGAGGAAAATCGGCTAAGTTGTGGAAAAGTTATGGTTCCTCGGAGATGAGGAAGATATCAATATTTGTTCAAAACGATGATTTTGACCATTTATCACTATTGTGGTCATATTTTCTAAAATATGGGTCAAAATCAAGTGTGGTAAAGCTTTTTATACTCATTTTAATACCAGAAATCGATAAGGCACAAAAAATTCCGATTTTAGAATTTTCACTTTTTTGGCATTTTTGGTAGGAGTTAATGTGCAAAAATGGTCAAAAAATGGGTCAAATTTTAGAACTGACAATTTGAACAATTTTTTGATGTACAATAAAAATATGATCAATACTATTGACAGATATGCATAAATTTTGAAAATCGGTTGATTTTTGGCTAAGTTATGGCTTCTCAAAGTTGCAAGAGTCTCAATTTTTTAAACCAAATAACACGTTTTTTCAATTTTTCACTTTAATTGCCATATTTTTCAAAACATGTAATAAGCCTTATATACCGATTTAAAGTATAATAAAAGCCGTATCGAGAAATGCATAAATGAGGAAAGCCGGCTAAGTTGTGGAAAAGTTATGGTTCCTCGGAGATGCGGAAGATATCAATATTTGTTCAAAACGATGATTTTGACCATTTATCACAATTGTGGTCATATTTTCTAAAATATGGTTCAATATTAAGTGTGGTAAAGTTTTTTTATACTCATTTTAATACCAGAAATCGATAATGCACAAAAAATTCCGATTTTAAATTTTTCATTTTTTTGGCATTTTTGGTAGGAGTTAATGTGCAAAAATGGTCAAAAAATGGGTCAAATTTTAGAACTGACAATTTGAACAATTTTTTGATGTACAATAAAAATATGATCAATACTAATGACAGAAATGCATAAATTTTGAAAATCCGGGTGATTTTTGGCTAAGTTATGGCTTCAAAAAGTTGCAAGAGTCTCAATTTTTTAAACCAAAAACACGTTTTTTCAATTTTTCACTTCCTTTGCCATATTTTTCAAAACATTTAATAAACCTTATATACCGATTTAAAGTATAATAAAAGCCGTATCCAG
Source organism: Drosophila quadrilineata (assembly GCA_018150725.1). NCBI lineage: Eukaryota > Metazoa > Arthropoda > Insecta > Diptera > Drosophilidae > Drosophila > Drosophila quadrilineata. The sequence goes on along the minus strand of JAECWN010000227.1, from coordinate 166,407 downwards.
AAATGCATAAATGAGGAAAATCGGCTAAGTTGTGGAAAAGTTATGGTTCCTCGGAGATGAGGAAGATATCAATATTTGTTCAAAACGATGATTTTGACCATTTATCACTATTGTGGTCATATTTTCTAAAATATGGGTCAAAATCAAGTGTGGTAAAGTTTTTTTATACTCATTTTAATACCAGAAATCGATAAGGCACAAAAAATTCCGATTTTAGAATTTTCACTTTTTTGGCATTTTTGGTGGGAATTAATGTGCAAAATTTGTCAAAAAATGGGTCAAAAATTAAAACTGAAAGTATTTTAATTTTTTTGACGTAGATTCAAAATTTGATAAATACCATTGACAGAAATGCAAAAATTTTGAAAATCGGTTGATTTTTAGCTAAGTTATGGCTTCTCAAAGTTGCAAATGTCTCAATTTTTTAAACCAAAAACACGTTTTTTTCAATTTATCACTTTCCTTGCCATATTTTTCAAAACATTTAATAAACCTTATATACCGATTTAAAGTATAATAAAAGCCGTATCCAGAAATGCATAAATGAGGAAAATCGGCTAAGTTGTGGAAAAGTTATGGTTCCTCGGAGATGAGGAAGATATCAATATTTGTTCAAAACGATGATTTTGACCATTTATCACTATTGTGGTCATATTTTCTAAAATATGGGTCAAAATCAAGTGTGGTAAAGTTTTTTTAAACTCATTTTAATACCAGATATCGATAAGGCACAGAAAATTCCGATTTTAGAATTTTCACTTTTTTGGCATTTTTGGTAGGAGTTAATGTGCAATGTTTGTAAAAAAATTGGTCAAAAATTAAAACTGAAATTTTTTTATTTTTTTTGACGTAGATTCAAAATATTATAAATACCATTGACAGAAATGCAAAAATTTTGAAAATCGGTTGATTTTTAGCTAATTTATGGCTTCTCAAAGTTGCAAATGTCTCAATTTTTTAAACCAAAAACACGTTTTTTTTTTAATTAATCATTTTCCTGGCCATATTTTTCAAAACATGTAATAAACCTTATATACCGATTTAAAATATAATAAAAGCCGTATCCAGAAATGCATAAATGAGGAAAATCGGCTAAGTTGTTGATAAGTTATGGTTTCTCAAAGATGGGGAAGATATCAATATTTGTTCAAAACGATGATTTTGTCCATTTATAACTATTGTGGCCATATTTTCTAAAATATGGGTCAAAATCAAGTGTGGTAAAGTCTTTTTATACTCATTTTAATACCAGAAATCGATAAGGCACAAAAAATTCCGATTTTAAAATTTTCACTTTTTTGGCATTTTTGGTAGGAGTTAATGTGCAAAAATTGTCAAAAAATGAGTCAAATTTTAAAACTGACAGTATGAACAATTTTTTGATGTACAATAAAAATATGATCAATACTATTGACAGAAATGCAAAAATTTTGAAAATTGGCTGATTTTTAGCTATGTTATGGCTTCTCAAAGTTGCAAAAGTCTCAATTTTTTAAACAAAATAACACGTTTTTTCAATTTTTCACTTTCCTTGCCATATTTTTCAAAACATTTAATAAACCTTATATACCGATTTAAAGTATAATAAAAGCCGTATCCAGAAATGCATAAATGAGGAAAATCGACTAAGTTGTGGAAAAGTTATGGTTCCTCGGAGATGAGGAAGATATCAATATTTGTTCAAAATGATGATTTTGACCATTTATCACTATTGTGGTCATATTTTCTAAAATATGGGTCAAAATCAAGTGTGGTAAAGTTTTTTTATACTCATTTTAATACCAGAAATCGATTGGGCACAAAAATTCCGATTTTAAAATTTTCACTTTTTTGACATTTTTGCTAGTAGTAAATTTGCAAAATTTGTCAAAAAATGGGTCAAAAATTAAAACTGAAAGTATTTTAATTTTTTTGACGTATATTCAAAATATGATAAATACTATTGACAGAAATGCAAAAAATTTGAAAATCGGTTGATTTTTAGCTAAGTTATGGCTTCTCAAAGTTACAAATGTCTCAATTTTTTAAACCAAAAACACGTTTTTTTCAATTTATCACTTTCCTTGCCATATTTTTCAAAACATGTAATTAACCTTATATACCGATTTAAAGTATAATAAAAGCCGTATCCAGAAATGCATAAATGAGGAAAACCGGCAAAGTTGTGGAAAAGTTATGGTTCCTCGGAGATGCAGAAGATATCAATATTTGTTCAAAACGATGATTTTGACCATTTATCACAATTGTGGTCATATTTTCTAAAATATGGGTCAAAATGAAGTGTGGTAAAGAATTTTTAAACTCATTTTAATACCAGAAATCGATAATGCACAAAAAATTCCGATTTTAAAATTTTCATTTTTTTTGCATTTTTGGTAGGAGTTAATGTGCAAAAATGGTCAAAAAATGGGTCAAATTTTAGAACTGACAATTTGAACAATTTTTTGATGTACAATAAAAATATGATCAATACTATTGACAGAAATGCAAAAATTTTGAAAATCGGTTGATTTTTAGCTAAGTTATGGCTTCTCAAAGTTGCAAATGTCTCAATTTTTTAAACCACAAACACGTTTTTTTCAATTTATCACTTTCCTTGCCATATTTTTCAAAACATGTAATAAACCTTATATACCGATTTAAAATATAATAAAAGCCGTATCCAGAAATGCATAAATGAGGAAAATCGGCTAAGTTGTGGAAAAGTTATGGTTGCTCGGAGATGAGGAAGATATCAATATTTGTTCAAAACGATGATTTTGACCATTTATCACTATTGTGGTCATATTTTCTAAAATATGGGTCAAAATCAAGTGTGGTGAAGTTTTTTTATACTCATTTTAATACCAGAAATCGATTGGGCACAAAAATTCCGATTTTAAAATTTTTACTTTTTTGACATTTTTGCTAGTAGTAAATTTGCAAAATTTGTCAAAAAATGGGTCAAAAATTGAAACTGAAAGTATTTTAATTTTTTGACGTAGATTCAAAATATGATAAATACTATTGACAGAAATGCAAAAATTTTGAAAATCGGTTGATTTTTAGCTAAGTTATGGCTTCTCAAAGTTGCAAATGTCTGAATTTTTTAAACCAAAAACACGTTTTTTTTTTAATTTATCACTTTCCTGGCCATATTTTTCAAAACATGTAATAAACCTTATATACCGATTTAAAATATAATAAAAGCCGTATCCAGAAATGCATAAATGAGGAAAATCGGCTAAGTTGTTGATAAGTTATGGTTTCTCAAAGATGGGGAAGATATCAATATTTGTTCAAAACGATGATTTTGTCCATTTAGAACTATTGTGGTCATATTTTCTAAAATATGGGTCAAAATCAAGTGTGGTAAAGTTTTTTAAAAACTCATTTTAATACCAGAAATCGATAAGGCACAAAAAATTCCGATTTTAAAATTTTCACTTTTTTGGCATTTTTGGTAGGAGTTAATGTGCAAAAATGGTCAAAAAATGAGTCAAATTTTGAAACTGACAGTATGAACAATTTTTTGATGTACAATAAAAATATGATCAATACTATTGACAGAAATGCAAAAATTTTGAAAATTGGCTGATTTTTAGCTAAGTTATGGCTTCTCAAAGTTGCAAAAGTCTCAATTTTTTAAACCAAATAACACGTTTTTTCAATTTTTCACTTTCCTTGCCATATTTTGCAAAACATTTAATAAACCTTATATACCGATTTAAAATATAATAAAAGCCGTATCCAGAAATACATAAATGAGGAAAATCAACTAAGTTGTGGAAAAGTTATGGTTCCTCGGAGATGAGGAAGATATCAATATTTGTTCAAAACGATGATTTTGACCATTTATCACTATTGTGGTCATATTTTCTAAAATATGGGTCAAAATCAAGTGTGGTAAAGTTTTTTATACTCATTTTAATACCAGAAATCGATTGGGCACAAAAATTCCGATTTTAAAATTTTCACTTTTTTGACATTTTTGCTAGTAGTAAATTTGCAAAATTTGTCAAAAAATGGGTCAAAAATTAAAACTGAAAGTATTTTAATTTTTTTGACGTAGTTTTAAAATATGATAAATACCATTGACAGAAATGCAAAAAATTTGAAAATCGGTTGATTTTTAGCTAAGTTATGGCTTCTCAAAGTTACAAATGTCTCAATTTTTTAAACCAAAAACACGTTTTTTTCAATTTATCACTTTCCTTGCCATATTTTTCAAAACATGTAATAAACCTTATATACCGATTTAAAGTATAATAAAAGCCGTATCCAGAAATGCATAAATGAGGAAAACCGGCTAAGTTGTGAAAAAGTTATGGTTATGGAAGATATCAATATTTGTTCAAAACGATGATTTTGACCATTTATCACAATTGTGGTCATATTTTCTAAAATATGGGTCAAAATCAAGTGTGGTAAAGAATTTTTAAACTCATTTTAATACCAGAAATCGATTGTGCACAAAAAATTCCGATTTTAAATTTCTAATTTTTTTGGCATTTTTGGTAGGAGTTAATGTGCAAAAATGGTCAAAAAATGGGTCAAATTTTAGAACTGACAATTTGAACAATTTTTTGATGTACAATGAAAATATGATCAATACTATTGACAGAAATGCATAAATTTTGAAAATCGGTTGATTTTAAGCTAAGTTATGGCTTCTCAAAGTTGCAAGAGTCTCAATTTTTTAAACCAAATAACACGTTTTTTAAATTTTTCACTTTCATTGCCATATTTTTCAAAACATTTAATAAACCTTATATACCGATTTAAAGTATAATAAAAGCCGTATCCAGAAATGCATAAATGAGGAAAATCGGCTAAGTTGTGAAAAAGTTATGGTTCCTCGGAGATGAGGAAGACATCAATATTTGTTCAAAACGATGATTTTGACCATTTATCACTATTGTGGTCATATTTTCTAAAATATGGGTCAAAATCAAGTGTGGTAAAGTTTTTTTAAACTCATTTTAATACCAGAAATCGATAATGCACAAAAAATTCCGATTTAAGAATTTTCACTTTTTTGGCATTTTTGGTGGGAATTAATGTGCAAAATTTGTCAAAAAATGGGTCAAAAATTAAAACTGAAAGTATTTTAATTTATTTGACGTAGATGATAAATACCATTGACAGAAATGCAAAAATTTTGAAAATCGGTTGATTTTTAGCTAAGTTATGGCTTCTCAAAGTTGCAAATGTCTCAATTTTTTAAACCAAAAACACGTTTTTTTCAATTTATCACTTTCCTCCCATATTTTTCAAAACATTTAATAAACCTTATATACCGATTTAAAGTATAATAATAGCCGTATCCAGAAATGCATAAATGAGGAAAATCGGCTAAGTTGTGGAAAAGTTATGGTTGCTCGGAGATGAGGAAGATATCAATATTTGTTCAAAACGATGATTTTGACCATTTATCACTATTGTGGTCATATTTTCTAAAATATGGGTCAAAATCAAGTGTGGTAAAGTTTTTTTATACTCATTTTAATACCAGAAATCGATAATGCACAAAAAATTCCGATTTTAAAATTTTCATTTTTTTGGCATTTTTGGTGTTAATGTGCAAAAATGGTCAAAAAATGGGTCAAATTTTAGAACTGACAATATGAACAATTTTTTGATGTACAATAAAAATATGATCAATACTATTGACAGAAATGCATAAATTTTGAAAATCGGTTGATTTTTAGCTAAGTTATGGCTTCTCAAAGTTGCAAGAGTCTCAATTTTTTAAACCAAATAACACGTTTTTTTCGATTTTTCACTTTTCTTGCCATATTTTGCAAAACATTTAATAAACCTTATATACCGATTTAAAGTATAATAAAAGCCGTATCCAGAAATGCATAAATGAGGAAAATCGGCTAAGTTGTGGAAAAGTTATGGTTCCTCGGAGATGAGGAAGATATCAATATTTGTTCAAAACGATGATTTTGACCATTTATCACTATTGTGGTCATATTTTCTAAAATATGGGTCAAAATCAAGTGTGGTAAAGTTTTTTTAAACTCATTTTAATACCAGAAATCGATAAGGCACAGAAAATTCCGATTTTAGAATTTTCACTTTTTTGACATTTTTGCTAGTAGTAAATTTGCAAAATTTGTCAAAAAATGGGTCAAAAATTAAAACTGAAAGTAATTTAATGTTTTTGACGTAGATTCAAAATATGATAAATACCATTGACAGAAATGAGGAAAATCGGCTAAGTTGTGGAAATGTTATTGTTCCTCAAAGATGGGGAAGATATCAATTTTTGTTCAAAACGATGATTTTGACTATTTATCACTATTGTGGTCATATTTTCTAAAATATGGGTCAAAATCAAGTGTGGTAAAGTTTTTTTATACTCATTTTAATACCAGAAATCGATAAGGCACAAAAAATTCCGATTTTAAAAATTTAATTTTTTTGGCATTTTTGGTAGGAGTTAATGTGCAAAAATGGTCAAAAAATGGGTCAAATTTTAGAACTGACAATTTGAACAATTTTTTGATGTACAATAAAAATATGATCAATACTATTGACAGAAATGCATAAATTTTGCAAATCGGTTGATTTTTAGCTAAGTTATGGCTTCTCAAAGTTGCAAGAGTCTCAATTTTTTAAACCAAATAACACGTTTTTTCAATTTATCACTTTTCTTGCCATATTTTTCAAAATATTTTTCATTTTTTAACATTGGTTGTTGTACAGAGTAGACGCGTCTGATTTTGCTCTTATTAAATCATTTGAATTCCGTAATTTCTACTTGTAGTTTAATACTTAAAAGGTGCCAAGTTCTAACATTATTATTGTGTAGTGCAGTATAACTGGTGCGAGTGTCAAACTTCGTGTATTTGCTATTAAAAATTGCATTTTCTTTGTATATTTTTACAAACAGTGCGCGTCGCTAACAGCTGTGTTTAGTTCTTTTTCTTCACTCTCATCTTTTACTTTTCGTCACTCTCCTAACTTTGTGCTCTCTCATTTGCATGCTTATCTGTATAGCTTGCGCTCTTAACGCCAGCTCTTTACATTAACATTAACTGTACCTTACTGTCTCTCTCTCTTGCTTTGCTTTGCATTGTGTTATTGCTGTTTGATTTTCTACAGCACTCGACACAAGTTTAGTTACACTTCAATTATAACTCATTTCTTATTATTTCTCCAATTTCTCTTTCGTTATTATATCTCCTTACATAATGACTTCGTGCTGCATTAAAGTCTGTAAGGTAATGTCCGATCCTAAGGCAGATTTTATATGCTGCTGGTTGTGTGACAATCTAGCTCATGTTAAATGTGCTGGTTTCACCGCGCGTGTAAAAGATTACATCGCCAATAAGACGGGCCTTAAATGGTGTTGTGAGGCTTGCCGTGAGACGGAAATTAATATGCAATCATTTGCAATGCATACGCGCAATAATTTCTGTTCTTTAAAAAAAACTTTGACCTTCTACATAAGGAATTCCAAGCAATGGAATTAAAGTTTAATAATTTTAAAATTTTTCTCAGCCGTCTATTGTGTCGGAGACTTCTTCTAGTAGCTCACCACCGGAGGTAATTATTACTCCGGTTTTGACTACTGATAATGTTCCTAATACAACTGCAGCTACAAGTATTTCAAACCAGCGTAGCTCGAAATCCAATAGACCCAAGAAAGATAGGCCTTCCAATGATATGCCTCTTGTATCATCCGAGGTTAATCATCTTCGGGTGTTTAATTCCCCTAAACATCCCGCTCCTGCAAATGTTCCTAGCGTTCTTCCTAGCGTAGTGGAGACTGCAAGACCTCTTAAGTCTGTCCCTAACAGACGCCAAATCTTTATTTCTCGCCTGGCATCTGACACATCAACCGAAGATGTCAAGGCCTATATTTTAAATAAACTTAATAATAGTTGTCTCAACATGACCGTTGAGAAATTCAAATTTAAGCACCGTAGAGAAATTTCCTCCTTCAAGATATCTGTCCCCGCAAGTGCATTTAGTACTATTTGTACGAATGCTTTTTGGCTGGATGATATGGTTGTAAAGGAGTAAAGTCCGCAGAAGAGACAGTCTTCAGTACCCCCTTCTCTTCCTACTAATGTTCCATCAAAAAACTAATAGTTTCTTCTTTTCTGTTTGCTTATCAGAATGTTAGAGGCCTTAAGTCAAAACTTTCTAACCTTTATGTAGATAGTTTTTCTTTCGAACATAACATTTTGGCATTCACTGAGACCTGGCTTAAACCTGATATTCTTGATGCATCTATACTTTCACCTCTTTATGTTACTTATAGATGTGATAGAATGGATAGAAAAGGTGGTGGTGTCCTTATTGCGATAAAATCTAATCTTACATCGCAATTAGTAAATAACTCCCCCACTAATATAGAAATTGTATGTGTGAAAGTGCGAATTCATAACATTAACTTTTATATTTCCTGCTCATATATTCCTCCCCAATCTGATCTATCTGTATACCTAGCTCACTTAACGGTAATTCAATCTTTGTCCAGCATGCTTTTGGATAAAGACTGTTTGTTAGTTGTTGGTGACTTTAACTTGCCCGATGTTATTTGGTCGGATAACAACGACTTAATGACTTCTAACGAGTTTCTGTCGGGACTTCTTGAACTAAATCTATCTCAGGTCAACTCAATTCGAAACAGCAGGAACCGATTACTTGATCTGGTCTTTGTATCTGATCAGGTATGCGATACTGTTGTAAGAATTGATCCTTTAGTTTCACCTGAAGATGCGTTCCACCCCACTTTAGAGCTCGCTCTTTTGCTGTCACCATCCGGGCAGCAAGTTAAAACATTTCCAAAGACTAAACACTATTGTTTTCGAAAGGCTAACTTTAGTGATCTCAACACTTTATTTAATAATTATGATTGGTCGAAATTGTACTCTTCTAATAATTTAGAAGGTGCGATTGATATTTTTTATAGAGCTATTAACTCTATTTTTGAATTGAATGTTCCTAGGGTATATCATTCTAAGTCTACAAAACTACCTTGGTTCTCTAGGGAACTTTGTAGACTTAAAAATTTGAAATCCAAACTTTACAAAAAGTTCAAATTATCTGGTAGGCTTATTGATTTTTCAAGGTATGTTATCGCTAAGTCTGGCTTTGATACTATGAACCACCGTTGCTATAGTGCATACTTAACTCGCTGTAGATTACAATTTGCTAAAGACCCTAAGCAGTTTTATAACTTCGTTAATCTTAAACGGCGAACTGCTACATATCCTTCTTCCTTAACTCTAAACGAGAAAACAGCTAGTACCGATCAAAACATTTCGGACTTATTTGCAGATTTTTTCCAGGATACTTATTCGTCTAAGATTTACGATTCTAAGTGTCCTTATCCTTATAGAATTTATCCATCTAACTCTGTTTTCGGTCCGCAGATTACGGAAAGTTCGTTAGGTTGTGAGCTGACTTTGGTCAAGCCATCTTTTCTCCTGGGCCAGATGGGGTGCCTGGCTGTGTTCTCAGATACTGTGCTAATTCGCTCTGTAAGCCAATTCTTAAACTTTTTTCTTTGTCCGTTTCGACCGGATTATTTCCTAAGTTATGGAAAGAATCTTATGTTATTCCCTTACACAAAAAAGGCTCTAAGTCTGACGTCATGAACTATAGAGCTATTTCTAAGTTGTCTGCTATTCCTAAATTATTCGAGAAAATCATTACTTCTCAACTGCAACACTTATGTAGCTCAATCATCTCACCAACCCAGCATGGCTTTGTGAGATCCAAATCTACTACAACAAACTTATTGGAACTCTCCTCTATTGTCATTAGTGGGTTTCATAGCTCGATGCAAACGGACGTCATCTACACTGATTTCAGTAAAGCATTTGATTCTGTAAACCATACTCTCCTAATGCACAAGTTGTCGCTTCTTGGTTTTCCTCATATTCTTATGAATTGGATCTCCAACTATCTTAAAAATAGAACTCAGAGAGTAATGTTCAATTCTGCTCTCTCTAAGCAGATCTCTGTTTATTCAGGAGTGCCCCAAGGTAGCCACCTCGGACCATTGCTTTTCAATTTATTTATTAATGACCTTCCGTCTATTATTAAGAATAGTGCTGTTTTGATGTATGCAGATGACGTTAAATTATGCCTCTCTTATAAGGATCCTATTTCTGCCTCTTTGTTGCAAGCTGATCTTAACATTTTCAATTCATGGTGCAAAACCAATCTTATTGCCCTCAATTGCTCAAAATGCAAAGCCATGACTTTTTGCAGAACACAACCTGTGCATGTTCAATACTTGTTAGAAGGCCATCCTCTTGAGAATATATCTCAAATTAATGACCTAGGCATCTTACTTGATCGTAAACTTTCTTTCAACGATCACATTGAGTTCATGGTAAATAAAGCCATGAAGGTCTTAGGTTTCATTAAGCGTTGGTCTAAGGAATTCAATGACCCTTATACGACTAAACAGCTTTATGTCTCTCTGGTACGTCCCATCCTCGAGTATGCGTCCTGTTTGTGGTCGCCACAGTATCAAACTTATAAAGACAAAATTGAATCGGTGCAAAAGAAGTTTCTAATTTTCGCACTAAGAAACTTAAACTGGTCACCACAACTTAACCTTCCGCCATATCCTAGTAGATTACTATTAATTAATCTTCCTTCCCTTTCACACCGTCGCATTATGCTGGGAGTAACTTTCATTCAAAAACTTATAAATGGTGATATTGACTCTCCTTTCTTACTAAACAAATTAAACTTTTCACTTCCTATTAGATCAACTCGTTTCTACTCCTTATTAACAACTAGCACTTGCCATACTAATTACCTTATGCATGAACCTTTTAGAGTACTATGTTCTGAGTTTAACAGACTTTACGGGGTTATTAGATTAGAGTCTTCTATCTCTACCAATAAAGCCTTAATCTTAGAACATTTACGCACACATTAATCAATTTAATCTCTGGTGGTGGTCATTGATTTGATTGGGTTTTCCTGGGTTTCCCCAATCCTAGCAACAAATGTTGAATCAATTTACTTTTACTCACCCCAGAACTATTTATTTATTATTTTCATTTTATATTTTTTCTTTTTTCAATTTAATTATAATTTTTATATTTTTAATATTTAATATGAATAATTTAATTATTTTTAAATTTAATTTTAATTTTACACTTAATTTTAAATTTCTGTCGACTGTTTATAGTTGACATTAAATAAATAAATAAATAAATAAATAAACATTTAATAAACCTTATATACTGATTTAAAGTATAATAAAAGCCGTATCCAGAAATGCATAAATGAGGAAAATTCTCTAAGTTGTGGAAAAGTTATGGTTCCTCGGAGATGAGGAAGATATCAATATTTGTTCAAAACGATGATTTTGACCATTTATCACTATTGTGGTCATATTTTCTAAAATATGGGTCAAAATCAAGTGTGGTAAAGTTTTTTATACTCATTTTAATACCAGAAATCGATTGGGCACAAAAATTCCGATTTTAAAATTTTCACTTTTTTGACATTTTTGCTAGTAGTAAATTTGCAAAATTTGTCAAAAAATGGGTCAAAAATTAAAACTGAAAGTATTTTAATTATTTTGACGTAGATTCAAAATATGATCAATACTATTGACAGAAATGCATAAATTTTGAAAATCGGTTGATTTTAAGCTAAGTTATGGCTTCTCAAAGTTGCAAGAGTCTCAATTTTTTAAACCAAATAACACGTTTTTTCAATTTTTCACTTTCCTTGCCATATTTTTCAAAACATTTAATAAACCTTATATACCGATTTAAAGTATAATAAATGCCGTATCCAGAAATGCATAAATGAGGAAAATCGGCTAAGTTGTGGAAAAGTTATGGTTCCTCGGAGATGAGGAAGACATCAATATTTGTTCAAAACGATGATTTTGACCATTTATCACTATTGTGGTCATATTTTCTAAAATATGGGTCAAAATCAAGTGTGGTAAAGTTTTTTTAAACTCATTTTAATACCAGAAATCGATAAGGCACAAAAAATTCCGATATTAGAATTTTCACTTTTTTGGCATTTTTGGTGGGAATTAATGTGCAAAATTTGTCAAAAAATGGGTCAAAAATTAAAACTGAAAGTATTTTAATTTTTTTGACGTAGATTCAAAATATGATAAATACCATTGACAGAAATGCAAAAATTTTGAAAATCGGTTGATTTTTAGCTAAGTTATGGCTTCTCAAAGTTGCAAATGTCTCAATTTTTTAAACCAAATAACACGTTTTTTCAATTTATCACTTTTCTTGCCATATTTTTCAAAACATTTAATAAACCTTATATACCGATTTAAAGTATAATAAAAGCCGTATCCAGAAATGCATAAATGAGGAAAATCGGCTAAGTTGTGGAAAAGTTATGGTTCCTCGGAGATGAGGAAGATATCAATATTTGTTCAAAACGATGATTTTGACCATTTATCACTATTGTGGTCATATTTTCTAAAATATGGGCCAAAATCAAGTGTGGTAAAGTTTTTTATACTCATTTTAATACCAGAAATCGATAATGCACAAAAAATTCCGATTTTAAAATTTTCATTTTTTTGGCATTTTTGGTAGGGGTTAATGTGCAAAAATGGTCATAAAATGGGTCAAATTTTAAAACTGACAATATGAACAATTTTTTGATGTACAATAAAAATATGATCAATACTATTGACAGAAATGCATAAATTTTGAAAATCGGTTGATTTTTAGCTAAGTTATGGCTTCTCAAAGTTGCAAATGTCTCAATTTTTTAAACCAAAAACACGTTTTTTTTTCAATTTATCACTTTCCTGGCCATATTTTGCAAAACATTTAATAAACGTTATATACCGATTTAAAGTATAATAAAAGCCGTATCCAGAAATGCATAAATGAGGAAAATCGGCTAAGTTGTGGAAGAGTTATGGTTCCTCGGAGATGAGGAAGATATCAATATTTGTTCAAAACGATGATTTTGACCATTTATCACTATTGTCGTCATATTTTCTAAAATATGGGTCAAAATCAAGTGTGGTAAAGTTTTTTTATACTCATTTTAATACCAGAAATCGATTGGGCACAAAAATTCCGATTTTAAAATTTTCACTTTTTTGACATTTTTGCTAGTAGTAAATTTTCAAAATTTGTTAAAAAATGGGTCAAAAATTGAAACTGAAAGTATTTTAATTTTTTGACGTAGATTCAAAATATTATAAATACTATTGACAGAAATGCAAAAATTTTGAAAATCGGTTGATTTTTAGCTAAGTTATGGCTTCTCAAAGTAGCAAATGTCTCAATTTTTTAAACCAAAAACACGTTTTTTTTCAATTTATCACTTTCCTGGGCATATTTTTCAAAACATGTAATAAACCTTATATACCGATTTAAAATATAATAAAAGCCGTATCCAGAAATGCATAAATGAGGAAAATCGGCTAAGTTGTTGATAAGTTATGGTTTCTCAAAGATGGGGAAGATATCAATTTTTGTTCAAAACGATGATTTTGACCATTTATCACTATTGTGGTCATATTTTCTAAAATATGGGTCAAAATCAAGTGTGGTAAAGTTTTTTTAAACTCATTTTAATACCAGAAATCGATAAGGCACAAAAAATTCCGATATTAGAATTTTCACTTTTTTGGCATTTTTGGTGGGAATTAATGTGCAAAATTTGTCAAAAAATGGGTCAAAAATTAAAACTGAAAGTATTTTAATTTTTTTGACGTAGATTCAAAATATGATAAATACCATTGACAGAAATGCAAAAATTTTGAAAATCGGTTGATTTTTAGCTAAGTTATGGCTTCTCAAAGTTGCAAATGTCTCAATTTTTTAAACCAAAAACACGTTTTTTTCAATTTATCACTTTCCTTGCCATAGTTTTCAAAACATGTAATAAACCTTATATACCGATTTAAAGTATAATAAAAGCCGTATCCAGAAATGCATAAATGAGGAAAATCGGCTAAGTTGTGGAAAAGTTATGGTTCCTCGGAGATGAGGAAGATATCAATATTTGTTCAAAACGATGATTTTGACCATTTATCACTATTGTGGTCATATTTTCTAAAATATGGGTCAAAATCAAGTGTGGTAAAGTTTTTTTATACTCATTTTAATACCAGAAATCGATAAGGCACAAAAAATTCCGATTTTAAAATTTTCATTTTTTTGGCATTTTTGGTAGGAGTTAATGTGTAAAAATGGTCAAAAAATGGGTCAAATTTTAGAACTGACAATTTGAACAATTTTTTGATGTACAATAAAAATATGATCAATACTATTGACAGAAATGCATAAATTTTGCAAATCGGTTGATTTTTAGCTAAGTTATGGCTTCTCAAAGTTGCAAATGTCTCAATTTTTTAAACCAAAAACACGTTTTTTTCAATTTATTACTTTCCTTGCCATATTTTTCAAAACATGTAATAAACCTTATATACCGATTTAAAGTATAATAAAAGCCGTATCCAGAAATGCATAAATGAGGAAAATCGGCTAAGTTGTGGAAAAGTTATGGTTCCTCGGAGATGAGGAAGATATCAATATTTGTTCAAAACGATGATTTTGACCATTTATCACTATTGTGGTCATATTTTCTAAAATATGGGTCAAAATCAAGTGTGGTAAAGTTTTTTATACTCATTTTAATACCAGAAATCGATTGGGCACAAAAATTCCGATTTTAAAATTTTCACTTTTTTGACATTTTTGCTAGTAGTAAATTTGCAAAATTTGTCAAAAAATGGACCAAAAATTGAAACTGAAAGTATTTTAATTTTTTGACGTAGATTCAAAATATTATAAATACTATTGACAGAAATGCAAAAATTTTGAAAATCGGTTGTTTTTTAGCTAAGTTATGGCTTCTCAAAGTTGCAAATGTCTCAATTTTTTAAACCAAAAACACGTTTTTTTTCAATTTATCACTTTCCTGGCCATATTTTTCAAAACATGTAATAAACCTTATATACCGATTTAAAATATAATAAAAGCCGTATCCAGAAATGCATAAATGAGGAAAATCGGCTAAGTTGTTGATAAGTTATGGTTTCTCAAAGATGGGGAAGATATCAATTTTTGTTTAAAACGATGATTTTGACCATTCATCACTATTGTGGTCATATTTTCTAAAATATGGGTCAAAATCCAGTGTGGTAAAGTTTTTTTATACTCATTTAAATACCAGAAATCGATAAGGCACAAAAAATTCCGATTTTAAAATTTTCATTTTTTTGGCATTATTGGTAGGAGTTAATGTGTAAAAATGGTCAAAAAATGGGTCAAATTTTAGAACTGACAATTTGAACAATTTTTTGATGTACAATAAAAATATGATCAATACTATTGACAGAAATGCATAAATTTTGCAAATCGGTTGATTTTTAGCTAAGTTATGGCTTCTCAAAGTTGCAAGAGTCTCAATTTTTTAAACCAAATAACACGTTTTTTTTCAATTTATCACTTTTCTTGCCATATTTTTCAAAACATTTAATAAACCTTATATACTGATTTAAAGTATAATAAAAGCCGTATCCAGAAATGCATAAATGAGGAAAATTCTCTAAGTTGTGGAAAAGTTATGGTTCCTCGGAGATGAGGAAGATATCAATATTTGTTCAAAACGATGATTTTGACCATTTATCACTATTGTGGTCATAATTTCTAAAATATGGGTCAAAATCAAGTGTGGTAAAGTTTTTTTATACTCATTTTAATACCAGAAATCGATAAGGCACAAAAAATTCCGATTTTAAAAATTTAATTTTTTTGGCATTTTTGGTAGGAGTTAATGTGCAAAAATGGTCAAAAAATGGGTCAAATTTTAGAACTGACAATTTGAACAATTTTTTGATGTACAATAAAAATATGATCAATACTATTGACAGAAATGCATAAATTTTGCAAATCGGTTGATTTTTAGCTAAGTTATGGCTTCTCAAAGTTGCAAATGTCTCAATTTTTTAAACCAAAAACACGTTTTTTTCAATTTATTACTTTCCTTGCCATATTTTTCAAAACATGTAATAAACCTTATATACCGATTTAAAGTATAATAAAAGCCGTATCCAGAAATGCATAAATGAGGAAAATCGGCTAAGTTGTGGAAAAGTTATGGTTCCTCGGAGATGAGGAAGATATCAATATTTGTTCAAAACGATGATTTTGACCATTTATCACTATTGTGGTCATATTTTCTAAAATATGGGTCAAAATCAAGTGTGGTAAAGTTTTTTATACTCATTTTAATACCAGAAATCGATTGGGCACAAAAATTCCGATTTTAAAATTTTCACTTTTTTGACATTTTTGCTAGTAGTAAATTTGCAAAATTTGTCAAAAAATGGACCAAAAATTGAAACTCAAAGTATTTTAATTTTTTGACGTAGATTCAAAATATTATAAATACTATTGACAGAAATGCAAAAATTTTGAAAATCGGTTGATTTTTAGCTAAGTTATGGCTTCTCAAAGTTGCAAATGTCTCAATTTTTTAAACCAAAAACACGTTTTTTTTCAATTTATCACTTTCCTGGGCATATTTTTCAAAACATGTAATAAACCTTATATACCGATTTAAAATATAATAAAAGCCGTATCCAGAAATGCATAAATGAGGAAAATCGGCTAAGTTGTTGATAAGTTATGGTTTCTCAAAGATGGGGAAGATATCAATTTTTGTTTAAAACGATGATTTTGACCATTTATCACTATTGTGGTCATATTTTCTAAAATATGGGTCAAAATCAAGTGTGGTAAAGTTTTTTTATACTCATTTTAATTCCAGAAATCGATTGGGCACAAAAAATTCAGATTTTAAAAATTTAATTTTTTTGACATTTTTGCTAGTAGTAAATTTGCAAAATTTGTCAAAAAATGGGTCAAAAATTAAAACTGAGAGTATTTTAATTTTTTTGACGTAGATTCAAAATATGATAAATACCACTGACAGAAATGCAAACATTGTGAAAATCGGTTGATTTTTAGCTAAGTTATGGCTTCTCAAAGTTGCAAATGTCTCAATTTTTTAAACCAAAAACACGTTTTTTTCAATTTATCACTTTCCTTGCCATATTTTTCAAAACATGTAATAAACCTTATATACCGATTTAAAGTATAATAAAAGCCGTATCCAGAAATGCATAAATGAGGAAAATCGGATAAGTTGTGGAAAAGTTATGGTTGCTCGGAGATGAGGAAGATATCAATATTTGTTCAAAACGATGATTTTGACCATTTATCACTATTGTGGTCATATTTTCTAAAATATGGGTCAAAATCAAGAGTGGTAAAGTTTTTTTATACTCATTTTAATACCAGAAATCGATAATGCACAAAAAATTCCGATTTTAAAATTTTCATTTTTTTTGCATTTTTGGTAGGGGTTAATGTGCAAAAATGGTCAAAAAATGGGTCAAATTTTAAAACTGACAATATGAACAATTTTTTGATGTACAATAAAAATATGATCAATACTATTGACAGAAATGCATAAATTTTGAAAATCGGTTGATTTTTAGCTAAGTTATGGCTTCTCAAAGTTGCAAGAGTCTCAATTTTTTAAACCAAATAACACGGTTTTTCAATTTATCACTTTTCTTGCCATATTTTTCAAAACATTTAATAAACCTTATATACCGATTTAAAGTATAATAAAAGCCGTATCCAGAAATGCATAAATAAGGAAAATCGGCTAAGTTGTGGAAGAGTTATGGTTCCTCGGAGATGAGGAAGATATCAATATTTGTTCAAAACGATGATTTTGACCATTTATCACTATTGTGGTCATATTTTCTAAAATATGGGTCAAAATCAAGTGTGGTAAAGTTTTTTATACTCATTTTAATACCAGAAATCGATTGGGCACGAAAATTCCGATTTTAAAATTTTCACTTTTTTGACATTTTTGCTAGTAGTAAATTTGCAAAATTTGTCAAAAAATAGGTCAAAAATTTAAACTTAAAGTATTTTAATTTTTTGACGTAGATTCAAAATATTATAAATACTATTGACAGAAATGCAAAAATTTTGAAAATCGGTTGATTTTTAGCTAAGTTATGGCTTCTAAAAGTTGCAAATGTCTCAATTTTTTAAACCAAAAACACGTTTTTTTTCAATTTATCACTTTCCTGGCCATATTTTTCAAAACATGTAATAAACCTTATATACCGATTTAAAATATAATAAAAGCCGTATCCAGAAATGCATAAATGAGGAAAATCGGCTAAGTTGTTGATAAGTTATGGTTTCTCAAAGATGGGGAAGATATCAATTTTTGTTCAAAACGATGATTTTGACCATTTATCACTATTGTGGTCATATTTTCTAAAATATGGGTCAAAATCAAGTGTGGTAAAGTTTTTTTATACTCATTTTAATACCAGAAATCGATAAGGCACAAAAAATTCCGATTTTAAAAATTTAATTTTTTTGGCATTTTTGGTAGGAGTTAATGTGCAAAAATGGTCAAAAAATGGGTCAAATTTTAGAACTGACAATTTGAACAATTTTTTGATGTACAATAAAAATATGATCAATACTATTGACAGAAATGCATAAATTTTGCAAATCGGTCGATTTTTAGCTAAGTTATGGCTTCTCAAAGTTGCAAGAGTCTCAATTTTTTAAACCAAATAACAGGTTTTTTCAATTTATCATTTTTTTTGCCATATTTTTCAAAACATTTAATAAACCTTATATACCGATTTAAAGTATAATAAAAGCCGTATCCAGAAATGCATAAATGAGGAAAATCGGCTAAGTTGTTGATAAGTTATGGTTTCTCAAAGATGGGGAAGATATCAATTTTTGTTCAAAACGATGATTTTGACCATTTATCACTATTGTGGTCATATTTTCTAAAATATGGGTCAAAATCAAGTGTGGTAAAGTTTTTTTAAACTCATTTTAATACCAGAAATCGATAAGGCACAGAAAATTCCGATTTTAGAATTTTCACTTTTTTGACATTTTTGCTAGTAGTAAATTTGCAAAATTTGTCAAAAAATGAGTCAAAAATTAAAACTGAAAGTATTTTAATGTTTTTGACGTAGATTCAAAATATGATAAATACCATTGACAGAAATGAGGAAAATCGGCTAAGTTGTGGAAATGTTATTGTTCCTCAAAGATGGGGAAGATATCAATTTTTGTTCAAAACGATGATTTTGACCATTTATCACTATTGTGGTCATATTTTCTAAAATATGGGTCAAAATCAAGTGTGGTAAAGTTTTTTTATACTCATTTTAATACCAGAAATCGATAAGGCACAAAAAATTCCGATTTTAAAATTTTCATTTTTTTGGCATTTTTGGTAGGAGTTAATGTGCAAAAATGGTCAAAAAATGGGTCAAATTTTAGAACTGACAATTTGAACAATTTTTTGATGTACAATAAAAATATGATCAATACTATTGACAGAAATGCATAAATTTTGCAAATCGGTTGATTTTTAGCTAAGTTACGGCTTCTCAAAGTTGCAAGAGTCTCAATTTTTTAAACCAAATAACACGTTTTTTCAATTTATCACTTTTCTTGCCATATTTTTCAAAACATTTAATAAACCTTATATACTGATTTTAAGTATAATAAAAGCCGTATCCAGAAATGCATAAATGAGGAAAATTCTCTAAGTTGTGGAAAAGTTATGGTTCCTCGGAGATGAGGAAGATATCAATATTTGTTCAAAACGATGATTTTGACCATTTATCACTATTGTGGTCATATTTTCTAAAATATGGGTCAAAATCAAGTGTGGTAAAGTTTTTTTATACTCATTTTAATACCAGAAATCGATAAGGCACAAAAAATTCCGATTTTAAAAATTTAATTTTTTTGGCATTTTTGGTAGGAGTTAATGTGCAAAAATGGTCAAAAAATGGGTCAAATTTTAGAACTGACAATTTGAACAATTTTTTGATGTACAATAAAAATATGATCAATACTATTGACAGAAATGCATAAATTTTGCAAATCGGTTGATTTTTAGCTAAGTTATGGCTTCTCAAAGTTGCAAGAGTCTCAATTTTGTAAACCAAATAACACGTTTTTTCAATTTACCACTTTTCTTGCCATATTTTTCAAAACATTTAATAAACCTTATATACCGATTTAAAGTATAATAAATGCCATATCCAGAAATGCATAAATGAGGAAAATCGGCTAAGTGGAAAAGTTATGGTTCCTCGGAGATGAGGAAGATATCAATATTTGTTCAAAACGATGATTTTGACCATTTATCACTATTGTGGTCATATTTTCTAAAATATGGGTCAAAATCAAGTGTGGTAAAGTTTTTTATACTCATTTTAATACCAGAAATCGATTGGGCACAAAAATTCCGATTTTAAAATTTTCACTTTTTTGACATTTTTGCTAGTAGTAAATTTGCAAAATTTGTCAAAAACTGGGTCAAAAATTAAAACTGAAAGTATTTTAATTATTTTGACGTAGATTCAAAATATGATCAATACTATGGACAGAAATGCATAAATTTTGAAAATCGGTTGATTTTAAGCTAAGTTATGGCTTCTCAAAGTTGCAAATGTCTCAATTTTTTAAACTAAAAACACGTTTTTTTCAATTTATCACTTTCCTTGCCATATTTTTCAAGACATGTAATAAACCTTATATACCGATTTAAAGTATAATAAAAGCCGTATCCAGAAATGCATAAATGAGGAAAATCGGCTAAGTTGTGGAAAAGTTATGGTTCCTCGGAGATGAGGAAGATATCAATATTTGTTCAAAACGATGATTTTGACCATTTATCACTATTGTGGTCATATTTTCTAAAATATGGGCCAAAATCAAGTGTGGTAAAGTTTTTTATACTCATTTTAATACCAGAAATCGATAATGCACAAAAAATTCCGATTTTAAAATTTTCATTTTTTTGGCATTTTTGGTAGGGGTTAATGTGCAAAAATGGTCATAAAATGGGTCAAATTTTAAAACTGATAATATGAACAATTTTTTGATGTACAATAAAAATATGATCAATACTATTGACAGAAATGCAAAAATTTTGAAAATCGGTTGATTTTTAGCTAAGTTATGGCTTCTCAAAGTTGCAAGAGTCTCAATTTTTTAAACCAAATAACACGTTTTTTCAATTTTTCACTTTTCTTGCCATATTTTGCAAAACATTTAATAAACGTTATATACCGATTTAAAGTATAATAAAAGCCGTATCCAGAAATGCATAAATAAGGAAAATCGGCTAAGTTGTGGAAAAGTTATGGTTCCTCGGAGATGAGGAAGATATCAATATTTGTTCAAAACGATGATTTTGACCATTTATCACTACTGTGGTCATATTTTCTAAAATATGGGTCAAAATCAAGTGTGGTAAAGTTTTTTTATACTCATTTTAATACCAGAAATCGATTGGGCACAAAAATTCCGATTTTAAAATTTTCACTTTTTTGACATTTTTGCTAGTAGTAAATTTTCAAAATTTGTCAAAAAATGGGTCAAAAATTGAAACTGAAAGTATTTTAATTTTTTGACGTATATTCAAAGTATTATAAATACTATTGACAGAAATGAAAAAATTTTGAAAATCGGTTGATTTTTAGCTAAGTTATGGCTTCTCAAAGTAGCAAATGTCTCAATTTTTTAAACCAAAAACACGTTTTTTTTCAATTTATCACTTTCCTGGGCATATTTTTCAAAACATGTAATAAACCTTATATACCGATTTAAAATATAATAAAAGCCGTATCCAGAAATGCATAAATGAGGAAAATCGGCTAAGTTGTTGATAAGTTATGGTTTCTCAAAGATGGGGAAGATATCAATTTTTGTTCAAAACGATGATTTTGACCATTTATCACTATTGTGGTCATATTTTCTAAAATATGGGTCAAAATCAAGTGTGGTAAAGTTTTTTTATACTCATTTTAATACCAGAAATCGATAAGGCACAAAAAATTCCGATTTTAAAAATTTAATTTTTTTGGCATTTTTGGTAGGAGTTAATGTGCAAAAATGATCAAAAAATGGGTCAAATTTTAGAACTGACAATTTGAACAATTTTTTGATGTACAATCAAAATATGATCAATACTATTGACAGAAATGCATAAATTTTGCAAATCGGTCGATTTTTAGCTAAGTTATGGCTTCTCAAAGTTGCAAGAGTCTCAATTTTTTAAACCAAATAACACGTTTTTTCAATTTATCACTTTTCTTGCCATATTTTTCAAAACATTTAATAAACCTTATATACGGATTTAAAGTATAATAAAAGCCGTATCCAGAAATGCATAAATGAGGAAAATCGGCTAAGTTGTGGAAAAGTTATGGTTCCTCGGAGATGAGGAAGATATCAATATTTGTTCAAAACGATGATTTTGACCATTTATCACTATTGTGGTCATATTTTCTAAAATATGGGTCAAAATCAAGTGTGGAAAAGTTTTTTATACTCATTTTAATACCAGAAATCGATTGGGCACAAAAATTCCGATTTTAAAATTTTCACTTTTTTGACATTTTTGCTAGTAGTAAATTTGCAAAATTTGTCAAAAAATGGACCAAAAATTGAAACTGAAAGTATTTTAATTTTTTGACGTAGATTCAAAATATTATAAATACTATTGACAGAAATGCAAAAATTTTGAAAATCGGTTGATTTTTAGCTAAGTTATGGCTTCTCAAAGTTGCAAATGTCTCAATTTTTTAAACCAAAAACACGTTTTTTTTCAATTTAAAACTTTCCTGGGCATATTTTTCAAAACATGTAATAAACCTTATATACCGATTTAAAATATAATAAAAGCCGTATCCAGAAATGCATAAATGAGGAAAATCGGCTAAGTTGTTGATAAGTTATGGTTTCTCAAAGATGGGGAAGATATCAATTTTTGTTTAAAACGATGATTTTGACCATTTATCACTATTGTGGTCATATTTTCTAAAATATGGGTCAAAATCCAGTGTGGTAAAGTTTTTTTATACTCATTTAAATACCAGAAATCGATAAGGCACAAAAAATTCCGATTTTAAAATTTTCATTTTTTTGGCATTTTTGGTAGGAGTTAATGTGTAAAAATGGTCAAAAAATGGGTCAAATTTTAGAACTGACAATTTGAATAATTTTTTGATGTACAATAAAAATATGATCAATACTATTGACAGAAATGCATAAATTTTGCAAATCGGTTGATTTTTAGCTAAGTTATGGCTTCTCAAAGTTGCAAATGTCTCAATTTTTTAAACCAAAAACACGTTTTTTTCAATTTATTACTTTCCTTGCCATATTTTTCAAAACATGTAATAAACCTTATATACCGATTTAAAGTATAATAAAAGCCGTATCCAGAAATGCATAAATGAGGAAAATCGGCTAAGTTGTGGAAAAGTTATGGTTCCTCGGAGATGAGGAAGATATCAATATTTGTTCAAAACGATGATTTTGACCATTTATCACTATTGTGGTCATATTTTCTAAAATATGGGTCAAAATCAAGTGTGGTAAAGTTTTTTATACTCATTTTAATACCAGAAATCGATTGGGCACAAAAATTCCGATTTTAAAATTTTCACTTTTTTGACATTTTTGCTAGTAGTAAATTTGCAAAATTTGTCAAAAAATGGACCAAAAATTGAAACTGAAAGTATTTTAATTTTTTGACGTAGATTCAAAATATTATAAATACTATTGACAGAAATGCAAAAATTTTGAAAATCGGTTGATTTTTAGCTAAGTTATGGCTTCTCAAAGTTGCAAATGTCTCAATTTTTTAAACCAAAAACACGTTTTTTTTCAATTTAAAACTTTCCTGGGCATATTTTTCGAAACATGTAATAAACCTTATATACCGATTTAAAATATAATAAAAGCCGTATCCAGAAATGCATAAATGAGGAAAATCGGCTAAGTTGTTGATAAGTTATGGTTTCTCAAAGATGGGGAAGATATCAATTTTTGTTTAAAACGATGATTTTGACCATTTATCACTATTGTGGTCATATTTTCTAAAATATGGGTCAAAATCCAGTGTGGTAAAGTTTTTTTATACTCATTTAAATACCAGAAATCGATAAGGCACAAAAAATTCCGATTTTAAAATTTTCATTTTTTTGGCATTTTTGGTAGGAGTTAATGTGTAAAAATGGTCAAAAAATGGGTCAAATTTTAGAACTGACAATTTGAATAATTTTTTGATGTACAATAAAAATATGATCAATACTATTGACAGAAATGCATAAATTTTGCAAATCGGTTGATTTTTAGCTAAGTTATGGCTTCTCAAAGTTGCAAATGTCTCAATTTTTTAAACCAAAAACACGTTTTTTTCAATTTATTACTTTCCTTGCCATATTTTTCAAAACATGTAATAAACCTTATATACCGATTTAAAGTATAATAAAAGCCGTATCCAGAAATGCATAAATGAGGAAAATCGGCTAAGTTGTGGAAAAGTTATGGTTCCTCGGAGATGAGGGAGATATCAATATTTGTTCAAAACGATGATTTTGACCATTTATCACTATTGTGGTCATATTTTCTAAAATATGGGTCAAAATCAAGTGTGGTAAAGTTTTTTATACTCATTTTAATACCAGAAATCGATTGGGCACAAAAATTCCGATTTTAAAATTTTCACTTTTTTGACATTTTTGCTAGTAGTAAATTTGCAAAATTTGTCAAAAAATGGACCAAAATTGAAACTGAAAGTATTTTAATTTTTTGACGTAGATTCAAAATATTATAAATACTATTGACAGAAATGCAAAAATTTTGAAAATCGGTTGATTTTTAGCTAAGTTATGGCTTCTCAAAGTTGCAAATGTCTCAATTTTTTAAACCAAAAACACGTTTTTTTTCAATTTATCACTTTCCTGGGCATATTTTTCAAAACATGTAATAAACCTTATATACCGATTTAAAATATAATAAAAGCCGTATCCAGAAATGCATAAATGAGGAAAATCGGCTAAGTTGTTGATAAGTTATGGTTTCTCAAAGATGGGGAAGATATCAATTTTTGTTTAAAACGATGATTTTGACCATTCATCACTATTGTGGTCATATTTTCTAAAATATGGGTCAAAATCCAGTGTGGTAAAGTTTTTTTATACTCATTTAAATACCAGAAATCGATAAGGCACAAAAAATTCCGATTTTAAAATTTTCATTTTTTTGGCATTTTTGGTAGGAGTTAATGTGTAAAAATGGTCAAAAAATGGGTCAAATTTTAGAACTGACAATTTGAACAATTTTTTGATGTAAAATAAAAATATGATCAATACTATTGACAGAAATGCATAAATTTTGCAAATCGGTTGATTTTTAGCTAAGTTATGGCTTCTCAAAGTTGCAAGAGTCTCAATTTTTTAAACCAAATAACACGTTTTTTCAATTTATCACTTTTCTTGCCACATTTTTCAAAACATTTAATAAACCTTATATACTGATTTAAAGTATAATAAAAGCCGTATCCAGAAATGCATAAATGAGGAAAATTCTCTAAGTTGTGGAAAAGTTATGGTTCCTCGGAGATGAGGAAGATATCAATATTTGTTCAAAACGATGATTTTGACCATTTATCACTATTGTGGTCATATTTTCTAAAATATGGGTCAAAATCAAGTGTGGTAAAGTTTTTTTAAACTCATTTTAATACCAGAAATCGATAAGGCACAGAAAATTCCGATTTTAGAATTTTCACTTTTTTGGCATTTTTGGTAGGAGTTAATGTGCAAAATTTGTCAAAAAATGGGTCAAAAATTAAAACTGAAAGTATTTTAATTTTTTGACGTAGATTCAAAATATGATAAATACCATTGACAGAAATGCAAAAATTTTGAAAATCGGTTGATTTTTAGCTAAGTTATGGCTTCTCAAAGTTGCAAATGTCTCAATTTTTTAAACCAAGAACACGTTTTTTTCAATTTATCACTTTCCTTGCCATATTTTTCAAAACATGTAATAAACCTTATATACCGATTTAAAGTATAATAAAAGCCGTATCCAGAAATGCATAAATGAGGAAAATCGGATAAGTTGTGGAAAAGTTATGGTTGCTCGGAGATGAGGAAGATATCAATATTTGTTCAAAACGATGATTTTGACCATTTATCACTATTGTGGTCATATTATCTAAAATATGGGTCAAAATCAAGTGTGGTAAAGTTTTTTTATACTCATTTTAATTCCAGAAATCGATTGGGCACAAAAAATTCCGATTTTAAAAATTTAATTTTTTTGACATTTTTGCTAGTAGTAAATTTGCAAAATTTGTCAAAAAATGGGTCAAAAATTAAAACTGAGAGTATTTAAATTTTTTTGACGTAGATTCAAAATATGATAAATACCATTGACAGAAATGCAAAAATTTTGAAAATCGGTTGATTTTTAGCTAAGTTATGGCTTCTCAAAGTTGCAAATGTCTCAATTTTATAAACCAAAAACACGTTTTTTTCAATTTATCACTTTCCTTGCCATATTTTTCAAAACATGTAATAAACCTTATATACCGATTTAAAGTATAATAAAAGCCGTATCCAGAAATGAGGAAAATCGGCTAAGTTGTGGAAAAGTTATGGTTCCTCGGAGATGAGGAAGATATCAATATTTGTTCAAAACGATGATTTTGACCATTTATCACTATTGTAGTCATATTTTCTAAATTATGGGTCAAAATCAAGTGTGGTAAAGTTTTTTATACTCATTTTAATACCAGAAATCGATTGGGCACAAAAATTCCGATTTTAAAATTTTCACTTTTTTGACATTTTTGCTAGTAGTAAATTTGCAAAATTTGTCAAAAAATGGACCGAAAATTGAAACTGAAAGTATTTTAATTTTTTGACGTAGATTCAAAATATTATAAATACTATTGACAGAAATGCAAAAATTTTGAAAATCGGTTGATTTTTAGCTAAGTTATGGCTTCTCAAAGTTGCAAATGTTTCAATTTTTTAAACCAAAAACACGTTTTTTTTCAATTTATCACTTTCCTGGGCATATTTTTCAAAACATGTAATAAACCTTATATACCGATTTAAAGTATAATAAAAGCCGTATCCAGAAATGCATAAATGAGGAAAATCGGCTAAGTTGTGGAAAAGTTATGGTTCCTCGGAGATGAGGAAGATATCAATATTTGTTCAAAACGATGATTTTGACCATTTATCACTATTGTGGTCATATTATCTAAAATATGGGTCAAAATCAAGTGTGGTAAAGTTTTTTTATACTCATTTTAATTCCAGAAATCGATTGGGCACAAAAAATTCCGATTTTAAAAATTTAATTTTTTTGACATTTTTGCTAGTAGTAAATTTGCAAAATTTGTCAAAAAATGGGTCAAAAATTAAAACTGAGAGTATTTAAATTTTTTTGACGTAGATTCAAAATATGATAAATACCATTGACAGAAATGCAAAAATTTTGAAAATCGGTTGATTTTTAGCTAAGTTATGGCTTCTCAAAGTTGCAAATGTCTCAATTTTATAAACCAAAAACACGTTTTTTTCAATTTATCACTTTCCTTGCCATATTTTTCAAAACATGTAATAAACCTTATATACCGATTTAAAGTATAATAAAAGCCGTATCCAGAAATGCATAAATGAGGAAAATCGGCTAAGTTGTGGAAAAGTTATGGTTCCTCGGAGATGAGGAAGATATCAATATTTGTTCAAAACGATGATTTTGACCATTTATCACTATTGTGGTCATATTTTCTAAATTATGGGTCAAAATCAAGTGTGGTAAAGTTTTTTATACTCATTTTAATACCAGAAATCGATTGGGCACAAAAATTCCGATTTTAAAATTTTCACTTTTTTGACATTTTTGCTAGTAGTAAATTTGCAAAATTTGTCAAAAAATGGACCGAAAATTGAAACTGAAAGTATTTTAATTTTTTGACGTAGATTCAAAATATTATAAATACTATTGACAGAAATGCAAAAATTTTGAAAATCGGTTGATTTTTAGCTAAGTTATGGCTTCTCAAAGTTGCAAATGTTTCAATTTTTTAAACCAAAAACACGTTTTTTTTCAATTTATCACTTTCCTGGGCATATTTTTCAAAACATGTAATAAACCTTATATACCGATTTAAAATATAATAAAAGCCGTATCCAGAAATGCATAAATGAGGAAAATCGGCTAAGTTGTTGATAAGTTATGGTTTCTCAAAGATGGGGAAGATATCAATTTTTGTTCAAAACGATGATTTTGACCATTTATCACTATTGTGGTCATATTTTCTAAAATATGGGTCAAAATCAAGTGTGGTAAAGTTTTTTTATACTCATTTTAATACCAGAAATCGATAAGGCACAAAAAATTCCGATTTTAAAATTTTCATTTTTTTGGCATTTTTGGTAGGAGTTAATGTGCAAAAATGGTCAAAAAATGGGTCAAATTTTAGAACTGACAATTTGAACAATTTTTTGATGTACAATAAAAATATGATCAATACTATTGACAGAAATGCATAAATTTTGCAAATCGGTTGATTTTTAGCTAAGTTATGGCTTCTCAAAGTTGCAAGAGTCTCAATTTTTTAAACCAAATAACACGTTTTTTCAATTTATCACTTTTCTTGCCATATTTTTCAAAACATTTAATAAACCTTATATACCGATTAAAAGTATAATAAAAGCCGTATCCAGAAATGCATAAATGAGGAAAATTCTCTAAGTTGTGGAAAAGTTATGGTTCCTCGGAGATGAGGAAGATATCAATATTTGTTCAAAACGATGATTTTGACCATTTATCACTATTGTGGTCATATTTTCTAAAATATGGGTCAAAATCAAGTGTGGTAAAGTTTTTTTATACTCATTTTAATTCCAGAAATCGATTGGGCACAAAAATTCCGATTTTAAAATTTTAATTTTTTGACATTTTTGCTAGTAGTAAATTTGCAAAATTTGTCAAAAAATGGGTCAAAAATTAAAACTGAGAGTATTTAAATTTTTTTGACGTAGATTCAAAATATGATAAATACCATTGACAGAAATGCAAAAATTTTGAAAATCGGTTGATTTTTAGCTAAGTTATGGCTTCTCAAAGTTGCAAATGTCTCAATTTTATAAACCAAAAACACTTTTTTTTCAATTTATCACTTTCCTTGCCATATTTTTCAAAACATGTAATAAACCTTATATACCGATTTAAAGTATAATAAAAGCCGTATCCAGAAATGCATAAATGAGGAAAATCGGCTAAGTTGTGGAAAAGTTATGGTTCCTCGGAGATGAGGAAGATATCAATATTTGTTCAAAACGATGATTTTGACCATTTATCACTATTGTGGTCATATTTTCTAAGATATGGGTCAAAATCAAGTGTGGTAAAGTTTTTTATACTCATTTTAATACCAGAAATCGATTGGGCACAAAAAATTCCGATTTTAAAAATTTAATTTTTTTGACATTTTTGCTAGTAGTAAATTTGCAAAATTTGTCAAAAAATGGGTCAAAAATTAAAACTGAGAGTATTTAAATTTTTTTGACGTAGATTCAAAATATGATAAATACCATTGACAGAAATGCAAAAATTTTGAAAATCGGTTGATTTTTAGCTAAGTTATGGCTTCTCAAAGTTGCAAATGTCTCAATTTTATAAACCAAAAACACGTTTTTTTCAATTTATCACTTTCCTTGCCATATTTTTCAAAACATGTAATAAACCTTATATACCGATTTAAAGTATAATAAAAGCCGTATCCAGAAATGCATAAATGAGGAAAATCGGCTAAGTTGTGGAAAAGTTATGGTTCCTCGGAGATGAGGAAGATATCAATATTTATTCAAAACGATGATTTTGACCATTTATCACTATTGTGGTCATATTTTCTAAGATATGGGTCAAAATCAAGTGTGGTAAAGTTTTTTATACTCATTTTAATACCAGAAATCGATTGGGCACAAAAATTCCGATTTTAAAATTTTCACTTTTTTGACATTTTTGCTAGTAGTAAATTTGCAAAATTTGTCATAAAATGGACCAAAAATTGAAACTGAAAGTATTTTAATTTTTTGACGTAGATTCAAAATATTATAAATACTATTGACAGAAATGCAAAAATTTTGAAAATCGGTTGATTTTTAGCTAAGTTATGGCTTCTCAAAGTTGCAAATGTCTCAATTTTTTAAACCAAAAACACGTTTTTTTTCAATTTATCACTTTCCTGGGCATATTTTTCAAAACATTTAATAAACCTTATATACCGATTTAAAATATAATAAAAGCCGTATCCAGAAATGCATAAGTGAGGAAAATCGGCTAAGTTGTTGATAAGTTATGGTTTCTCAAAGATGGGGAAGATATCAATTTTTGTTCAAAACGATGATTTAGACCATTTATCACTATTGTGGTCATATTTTCTAAAATAAAATTTTAACATTTTAATACCAAAAATCGATTGGGCACAAAAAATTCCGATTTTAAAATTTTCATTTTTTTGGCAATTTTGGTAGGAGTTAATGTGCAAAAATGGTCAAAAAATGGGTCAAATTTTAGAACTGACAATTTGAACAATTTTTTGATGTACAATAAAAATATGATCAATACTATTGACAGAAATGCAAAAATTTTGCAAATCGGTTGATTTTTAGCTAAGTTATGGCTTCTCAAAGTTGCAAGAGTCTCAATTTTTTAAACCAAATAACACGTTTTTTCAATTTATCACTTTTCTTGCCATATTTTTCAAAACATTTAATAAACCTTATATACTGATTTAAAGTATAATAAAAGCCGTATCCAGAAATGCATAAATGAGGAAAATTCTCTAAGTTGTGGAAAAGTTATGGTTCCTCGGAGATGAGGAAGATATCAATATTTGTTCAAAACGATGATTTTGACCATTTATCACTATTGTGGTCATATTTTCTAAAATATGGGTCAAAATCAAGTGTGGTAAAGTTTTTTTATACTCATTTTAATTCCAGAAATCGATTGGGCACAAAAAATTCCGATTTTAAAAATTTAATTTTTTTGACATTTTTGCTAGCAGTAAATTTGCAAAATTTGTCAAAAAATGGGTCAAAAATTAAAACTGAGAGTATTTAAATTTTTTTGACGTAGATTCAAAATATGATAAATACCATTGACAGAAATGCAAAAATTTTGAAAATCGGTTGATTTTTAGCTAAGTTATGGCTTCTCAAAGTTGCAAATGTCTCAATTTTATAAACCAAAAACACGTTTTTTTGAATTTATCACTTTCCTTGCCATATTTTTCAAAACATGTAATAAACCTTATATACCGATTTAAAGTATAATAAAAGCCGTATCCAGAAATGCATAAATCAGGAAAATCGGCTAAGTTGTGGAAAAGTTATGGTTCCTCGGAGATGAGGAAGATATCAATATTTATTCAAAACGATGATTTTGACCATTTATCACTATTGTGGTCATATTTTCTAAGATATGGGTCAAAATCAAGTGTGGTAAAGTTTTTTATACTCATTTTAATACCAGAAATCGATTGGGCACAAAAATTCCGATTTTAAAATTTTCACTTTTTTGACATTTTTGCTAGTAGTAAATTTGCAAAATTTGTCATAAAATGGACCAAAAATTGAAACTGAAAGTATTTTAATTTTTTGACGTAGATTCAAAATATTATAAATACTATTGACAGAAATGCATAAATTTTGCAAATCGGTTGATTTTTAGCTAAGTTATGGCTTCTCAAAGTTGCAAGAGTCTCAATTTTTTAAACCAAATAACACGTTTTTTCAATTTATCACTTTTCTTGCCATATTTTTCAAAACATTTAATAAACCTTATATACTGATTTAAAGTATAATAAAAGCCGTATCCAGAAATGCATAAATGAGGAAAATTCTCTAAGTTGTGGAAAAGTTATGGTTCCTCGGAGATGAGGAAGATATCAATATTTGTTCAAAACGATGATTTTGACCATTTATCACTATTGTGGTCATATTTTCTAAAATATGGGTCAAAATCAAGTGTGGTAAAGTTTTTTTATACTCATTTTAATTCCAGAAATCGATTGGGCACAAAAAATTCCGATTTTAAAAATTTAATTTTTTTGACATTTTTGCTAGTAGTAAATTTGCAAAATTTGTCAAAAAATGGGTCAAAAATTAAAACTGAGAGTATTTAAATTTTTTTGACGTAGATTCAAAATATGATAAATACCATTGACAGAAATGCAAAAATTTTGAAAATCGGTTGATTTTTAGCTAAGTTATGGCTTCTCAAAGTTGCAAATGTCTCAATTTTATAAACCAAAAACACGTTTTTTTCAATTTATCACTTTCCTTGCCATATTTTTCAAAACATGTAATAAACCTTATATACCGATTTAAAGTATAATAAAAGCCGTATCCAGAAATGCATAAATGAGGAAAATCGGCTAAGTTGTGGAAAAGTTATGGTTCCTCGGAGATGAGGAAGATATCAATATTTGTTCAAAACGATGATTTTGACCATTTATCACTATTGTGGTCATATTTTCTAAGATATGGGTCAAAATCAAGTGTGGTAAAGTTTTTTATACTCATTTTAATACCAGAAATCGATTGGGCACAAAAATTCCGATTTTAAAAATTTAATTTTTTTGACATTTTTGCTAGTAGTAAATTTGCAAAATTTGTCAAAAAATGGGTCAAAAATTAAAACTGAGAGTATTTAAATTTTTTTGACGTAGATTCAAAATATGATAAATACCATTGACAGAAATGCAAAAATTTTGAAAATCGGTTGATTTTTAGCTAAGTTATGGCTTCTCAAAGTTGCAAATGTCTCAATTTTATAAACCAAAAACACGTTTTTTTCAATTTATCACTTTCCTTGCCATATTTTTCAAAACATGTAATAAACCTTATATACCGATTTAAAGTATAATAAAAGCCGTATCCAGAAATGCATAAATGAGGAAAATCGGCTAAGTTGTGGAAAAGTTATGGTTCCTCGGAGATGAGGAAGATATCAATATTTATTCAAAACGATGATTTTGACCATTTATCACTATTGTGGTCATATTTTCTAAGATATGGGTCAAAATCAAGTGTGGTAAAGTTTTTTATACTCATTTTAATACCAGAAATCGATTGGGCACAAAAATTCCGATTTTAAAATTTTCACTTTTTTGACATTTTTGCTAGTAGTAAATTTGCAAAATTTGTCATAAAATGGACCAAAAATTGAAACTGAAAGTATTTTAATTTTTTGACGTAGATTCAAAATATTATAAATACTATTGACAGAAATGCAAAAATTTTGAAAATCGGTTGATTTTTAGCTAAGTTATGGCTTCTCAAAGTTGCAAATGTCTCAATTTTTTAAACCAAAAACACGTTTTTTTTCAATTTATCACTTTCCTGGGCATATTTTTCAAAACATTTAATAAACCTTATATACCGATTTAAAATATAATAAAAGCCGTATCCAGAAATGCATAAGTGAGGAAAATCGGCTAAGTTGTTGATAAGTTATGGTTTCTCAAAGATGGGGAAGATATCAATTTTTGTTCAAAACGATGATTTTGACCATTTATCACTATTGTGGTCATATTTTCTAAAATAAAATATTTTAATACCAAAAATCGATTGGGCACAAAAAATTCCGATTTTAAAATTTTCATTTTTTTGGCAATTTTGGTAGGAGTTAATGTGCAAAAATGGTCAAAAAATGGGTCAAATTTTAGAACTGACAATTTGAACAATTTTTTGATGTACAATAAAAATATGATCAATACTATTGACAGAAATGCAAAAATTTTGCAAATCGGTTGATTTTTAGCTAAGTTATGGCTTCTCAAAGTTGCAAGAGTCTCAATTTTTTAAACCAAATAACACGTTTTTTCAATTTATCACTTTTCTTGCCATATTTTTCAAAACATTTAATAAACCTTATATACTGATTTAAAGTATAATAAAAGCCGTATCCAGAAATGCATAAATGAGGAAAATTCTCTAAGTTGTGGAAAAGTTATGGTTCCTCGGAGATGAGGAAGATATCAATATTTGTTCAAAACGATGATTTTGACCATTTATCACTATTGTGGTCATATTTTCTAAAATATGGGTCAAAATCAAGTGTGGTAAAGTTTTTTTATACTCATTTTAATTCCAGAAATCGATTGGGCACAAAAAATTCCGATTTTAAAAATTTAATTTTTTTGACATTTTTGCTAGTAGTAAATTTGCAAAATTTGTCAAAAAATGGGTCAAAAATTAAAACTGAGAGTATTTAAATTTTTTTGACGTAGATTCAAAATATGATAAATACCATTGACAGAAATGCAAAAATTTTGAAAATCGGTTGATTTTTAGCTAAGTTATGGCTTCTCAAAGTTGCAAATGTCTCAATTTTATAAACCAAAAACACGTTTTTTTGAATTTATCACTTTCCTTGCCATATTTTTCAAAACATGTAATAAACATTATATACCGATTTAAAGTATAATAAAAGCCGTATCCAGAAATGCATAAATGAGGAAAATCGGCTAAGTTGTGGAAAAGTTATGGTTCCTCGGAGATGAGGAAGATATCAATATTTATTCAAAACGATGATTTTGACCATTTATCACTATTGTGGTCATATTTTCTAAGATATGGGTCAAAATCAAGTGTGGTAAAGTTTTTTATACTCATTTTAATACCAGAAATCGATTGGGCACAAAAATTCCGATTTTAAAATTTTCACTTTTTTGACATTTTTGCTAGTAGTAAATTTGCAAAATTTGTCATAAAATGGACCAAAAATTGAAACTGAAAGTATTTTAATTTTTTGACGTAGATTCAAAATATTATAAATACTATTGACAGAAATGCAAAAATTTTGAAAATCGGTTGATTTTTAGCTAAGTTATGGCTTCTCAAAGTTGCAAATGTCTCAATTTTTTAAACCAAAAACACGTTTTTTTTCAATTTATCACTTTCCTGGGCATATTTTTCAAAACATGTAATAAACCTTATATACCGATTTAAAATATAATAAAAGCCGTATCCAGAAATGCATAAATGAGGAAAATCGGCTAAGTTGTTGATAAGTTATGGTTTCTCAAAGATGGGGAAGATATCAATTTTTGTTCAAAACGATGATTTTGACCATTTATCACTATTGTGGTCATATTTTCTAAAATATGGGTCAAAATCAAGTGTGGTAAAGTTTTTTTATACTCATTTTAATACCAGAAATCGATAAGGCACTAAAAATTCCGATTTTAAAATTTTCATTTTTTTGACATTTTTGGTAGGAGTTAATGTGCAAAAATGGTCAAAAAATGGGTCAAATTTTAGAACTGACAATTTGAACAATTTTTTGATGTACAATAAAAATATGATCAATACTATTGACAGAAATGCATAAATTTTGCAAGTCGGTTGATTTTTAGCTAAGTTATGGCTTCTCAAAGTTGCAAGAGTCTCAATTTTTTAAACCAAATAACACGTTTTTTCAATTTATCACTTTTCTTGCCATATTTTTCAAAACATTTAATAAACCTTATATACTGATTTAAAGTATAATAAAAGCCGTATCCAGAAATGCATAAATGAGGAAAATTGGCTAAGTTGTGGAAAAGTTATGGTTCCTCGGAGATGAGGAAGATATCAATATTTGTTCAAAACGATGATTTTGACCATTTATCACTATTGTGGTCATATTTTCTAAGATATGGGTCAAAATCAAGTGTGGTAAAGTTTTTTATACTCATTTTAATACCAGAAATCGATTGGGCACAAAAAATTCCGATTTTAAAAATTTAATTTTTTTGACATTTTTGCTAGTAGTAAATTTGCAAAATTTGTCAAAAAATGGGTCAAAAATTAAAACTGAGAGTATTTAAATTTTTTTGACGTAGATTCAAAATATGATAAATACCATTGACAGAAATGCAAAAATTTTGAAAATCGGTTGATTTTTAGCTAAGTTATGGCTTCTCAAAGTTGCAAATGTCTCAATTTTATAAACCAAAAACACGTTTTTTTCAATTTATCACTTTCCTTGCCATATTTTTCAAAACATGTAATAAACCTTATATACCGATTTAAAGTATAATAAAAGCCGTATCCAGAAATGCATAAATGAGGAAAATCGGCTAAGTTGTGGAAAAGTTATGGTTCCTCGGAGATGAGGAAGATATCAATATTTGTTCAAAACGATGATTTTGACCATTTATCACTATTGTGGTCATATTTTCTAAAATATGGGTCAAAATCAAGTGTGGTAAAGTTTTTTATACTCATTTTAATACCAGAAATCGATTGGGCACAAAAATTCCGATTTTAGAATTTTCACTTTTTTGACATTTTTGGTAGGAGTTAATGTGCAAAATTTGTCAAAAAATGGGTCAAAAATTAACACTGAAAGTATTTTAATTTTTTGACGTAGATTCAAAATATGATAAATACCATTGACAGAAATGCAAAAATTTTGAAAATCGGTTGATTTTTAGCTAAGTTATGGCTTCTCAAAGTTGCAAATGTCTCAATTTTTTAAACCAAAAACACGTTTTTTTCAATTTATTACTTTCCTTGCCATATTTTTCAAAACATGTAATAAACCTTATATACCGATTTAAAGTATAATAAAAGCCGTATCCAGAAATGCATAAATGAGGAAAATCGGCTAAGTTGTGGAAAAGTTATGGTTCCTCGGAGATGAGGAAGATATCAATATTTGTTCAAAACGATGATTTTGACCATTTATCACTATTGCGGTCATATTTTCTAAAATATGGGTCAAAATCAAGTGTGGTAAAGTTTTTTTATACTCATTTTAATACCAGAAATCGATTGGGCACAAAAATTCCGATTTTAAAATTTTCACTTTTTTGAAATTTTTGCTAGTAGTAAATTTGCAAAATTTGTCAAAAAATGGGTCAAAAATTGAAACTGAAAGTATTTTAATTTTTTGACGTAGATTCAAAATATTATAAATACTATTGACAGAAATGCAAAAATTTTGAAAATCGGTTGATTTTTAGCTAAGTTATGGCTTCTCAAAGTTGCAAGAGTCTCAATTTTTTAAACCAAATAACACGTTTTTTCAATTTATCACTTTTCTTGCCATATTTTTCAAAACATTTAATAAACCTTATATACTGATTTAAAGTATAATAAAAGCCGTATCCAGAAATGCATAAATGAGGAAAATTCTCTAAGTTGTGGAAAAGTTATGGTTCCTCGGAGATGAGGAAGATATCAATATTTGTTCAAAACGATGATTTTGACCATTTATCACTATTGTGGTCATATTTTCTAAAATAAGGGTCAAAATCAAGTGTGGTAAAGTTTTTTTAAACTCATTTTAATACCAGAAATCGATAAGGCACAAAAAATTCCGATTTTAAAATTTTCATTTTTTTTGGCATTTTTGGTAGGAGTTAATGTGCAAAAATGGTCAAAAAATGGGTCAAATTTTAGAACTGACAATTTGAACAATTTTTGGATGTACAATAAAAATATGATCAATACTATTGACAGAAATGCATAAATTTTGCAAATCGGTTGATTTTTAGCTAAGTTATGGCTTCTCAAAGTTGCAAGAGTCTCAATTTTTTAAACCAAATAACACGTTTTTTCAATTTATTACTTTTCTTGCCATATTTTTCAAAACATTTAATAAACCTTATATACTGATTTAAAGTATAATAAAAGCCGTATCCAGAAATGCATAAATGAGGAAAATCGGATAAGTTGTGGAAAAGTTATGGTTCCTCGGAGATGAGGAAGATATCAATATTTGTTCAAAACGATGATTTTGACCATTTATCACTATTGTGGTCATATTATCTAAAATATGGGTCAAAATCAAGTGTGGTAAAGTTTTTTTATACTCATTTTAATTCCAGAAATCGATTGGACACAAAAAATTCCGATTTTAAAAATTTAATTTTCTTGACATTTTTGCTAGTAGTAAATTTGCAAAATTTGTCAAAAAATGGGTCAAAAATTAAAACTGAGAGTATTTTAATTTTTTTGACGTAGATTCAAAATATGATAAATACCATTGACACAAATGCAAAAATTTTGAAAATCGGTTGATTTTTAGCTAAGTTATGGCTTCTCAAAGTTGCAAATGTCTCAATTTTATAAACCAAAAACACGTTTTTTTCAATTTATCACTTTCCTTGCCATATTTTTCAAAACATGTAATAAACCTTATATACCGATTTAAAGTATAATAAAAGCCGTATCCAGAAATGCATAAATGAGGAAAATCGGCTAAGTTGTGGAAAAGTTATGGTTCCTCGGAGATGAGGAAGATATCAATATTTGTTCAAAACGATGATTTTGACCATTTATCACTATTGTGGTCATATTTTCTAAAATATGGGTCAAAATCAAGTGTGGTAAAGTTTTTTTATACTCATTTTAATACCAGAAATCGATTGGGCAGAAAAACTCCGATTTTAGAATTTTCACTTTTTTGACATTTTTGGTAGGAGTTAATGTGCAAAATTTGTCAAAAAATGGGTCAAAAATTAAAACTGAAAGTATTTTAATTTTTTGACGTAGATTCAAAATATGATAAATACCATTGACAGAAATGCAAAAATTTTGAAAATCGGTTGATTTTTAGCTAAGTTATGGCTTCTCAAAGTTGGAAATGTCTTAATTTTTTAAACCAAAAACACGTTTTTTTCAATTTATTACTTTCCTTGCCATATTTTTCAAAACATGTAATAAACCTTATATACCGATTTAAAGTATAATAAAAGCCGTATCCAGAAATGCATAAATGAGGAAAATCGGCTAAGTTGTGGAAAAGTTATGGTTCCTCGGAGATGAGGAAGATATCAATATTTGTTCAAAACGATGATTTTGACCATTTATCACTATTGTGGTCATATTTTCTAAAATATGGGTCAAAATCAAGTGTGGTAAAGTTTTTTTATACTCATTTTAATACCAGAAATCGATAAGGCACAAAAAATTCCGATTTTAAAATTTTCATTTTTTTGGCATATTTGGTAGGAGTTAATGTGCAAGAATGGTCAAAAAATGGGTCAAATTTTAGAACTGACAATTTGAACAATTTTTTGATGTACAATAAAAATATGATCAATACTATTGACAGAAATGCATAAATTTTGCAAATCGGTTGATTTTTAGCTAAGTTATGGCTTCTCAAAGTTGCAAATGTCTCAATTTTTTAAACCAAAAACACGTTTTTTTCAATTTATTACTTTCCTTGCCATATTTTTCAAAACATGTAATAAACCTTATATACCGATTTAAAGTATAATAAAAGCCGTATCCAGAAATGCATAAATGAGGAAAATCGGCTAAGTTGTGGAAAAGTTATGGTTCCTCGGAGATGAGGAAGATATCAATATTTGTTCAAAACGATGATTTTGACCATTTATCACTATTGTGGTCATATTTTCTAAAATATGGGTCAAAATCAAGTGTGGTAAAGTTTTTTTATACTCATTTTAATACCAGAAATCGATTGTGCACAAAAATTCCGATTTTAGAATTTTCACTTTTTTGGCATTTTTGGTAGGAGTTAATGTGCAAAATTTGTCATAAAATGGGTCAAAAATTAAAACTGAAAGTATTTTAATTTTTTGACGTAGATTCAAAATATGATAAATACCATTGACAGAAATGCAAAAATTTTGAAAATCGGTTGATTTTTAGCTAAGTTATGGCTTCTCAAAGTTGCAAATGTCTCAATTTTTTAAACCAAAAACACGTTTTTTTCAATTTATTACTTTCCTTGCCATATTTTTCAAAACATGTAATAAACCTTATATACCGATTTAAAGTATAATAAAAGCCGTATCCAGAAATGCATAAATGAGGAAAATCGGCTAAGTTGTGGAAAAGTTATGGTTCCTCGGAGATGAGGAAGATATCAATATTTGTTCAAAACGATGATTTTGACCATTTATCACTATTGCGGTCATATTTTCTAAAATATGGGTCAAAATCAAGTGTGGTAAAGTTTTTTTATACTCATTTTAATACCAGAAATCGATTGGGCACAAAAATTCCGATTTTAAAATTTTCACTTTTTTGACATTTTTGCTAGTAGTAAATTTGCAAAATTTGTCAAAAAATGGGTCAAAATTGAAACTGAAAGTATTTTAATTTTTTTCTCGTAGATTCAAAATATTATAAATACTATTGACAGAAATGCATAAATTTTGAAAATCGGTTGATTTTTAGCTAAGTTATGGCTTCTCAAAGTTGCAAGAGTCTCAATTTTTTAAACCAAATAACACGTTTTTTCAATTTATTACTTTTCTTGCCATATTTTTCAAAACATTTAATAAACCTTATATACTGATTTAAAGTATAATAAAAGCCGTATCCAGAAATGCATAAATGAGGAAAATTCTCTAAGTTGTGGAAAAGTTATGGTTCCTCGGAGATGAGGAAGATATCAATATTTGTTCAAAACGATGATTTTGACCATTTATCACTATTGTGGTCATATTTTCTAAAATATGGGTCAAAATCAAGTGTGGTAAAGTTTTTTTAAACTCATTTTAATACCAGAAATCGATAAGGCACAAAAAATTCCGATTTTAAAATTTTCATTTTTTTTGGCATTTTTGGTAGGAGTTAATGTGCAAAAATTGGTCAAAAAATGGGTCAAATTTTAGAACTGACAATTTGAACAATTTTTTGATGTACAATAAAAATATGATCAATACTTTTGACAGAAATGCATAAATTTTGCAAATCGGTTGATTTTTAGCTAAGTTATGGCTTCTCAAAGTTGCAAATGTCTCAATTTTATAAACCAAAAACACGTTTTTTTCAATTTATCACTTTCCTTGCCATATTTTTCAAAACATGTAATAAACCTTATATACCGATTTAAAGTATAATAAAAGCCGTATCCAGAAATGCATAAATGAGAAAAATCGGCTAAGTTGTGGAAAAGTTATGGTTCCTCGGAGATGAGGAAGATATCAATATTTGTTCAAAACGATGATTTTGACCATTTATCACTATTGTGGTCATATTTTCTAAAATATGGGTCAAAATCAAGTGTGGTAAAGTTTTTTTATACTCATTTTAATACCAGAAATCGATTGGGCAGAAAAACTCCGATTTTAGAATTTTCACTTTTTTGGCATTTTTGGTAGGAGTTAATGTGCAAAATTTGTCAAAAAATGGGTCAAAAATTAAAACTGAAAGTATTTTAATTTTTTGACGTAGATTCAAAATATGATAAATACCATTGACAGAAATGCAAAAATTTTGAAAATCGGTTGATTTTTAGCTAAGTTATGGCTTCTCAAAGTTGCAAATGTCTCAATTTTTTAAACCAAAAACACGTTTTTTTCAATTTATTACTTTCCTTGCCATATTTTTAAAAACATGTAATAAACCTTATATACCGATTTAAAGTATAATAAAAGCCGTATCCAGAAATGCATAAATGAGGAAAATCGGCTAAGTTGTGGAAAAGTTATGGTTCCTCGGAGATGAGGAAGATATCAATATTTGTTCAAAACGATGATTTTGACCATTTATCACTATTGTGGTCATATTTTCTAAAATATGGGTCAAAATCAAGTGTGGTAAAGTTTTTTTAAACTCATTTTAATACCAGAAATCGATAAGGCACAAAAAATTCCGATTTTAAAATTTTCATTTTTTTGGCATTTTTGGTAGGAGTTAATGTGCAAAAATGGTCAAAAAATGTGTCAAATTTTAGAACTGACAATTTGAACAATTTTTTGATGTACAATAAAAATATGATCAATACTATTGACAGAAATGCATAAATTTTGCAAATCGGTTGATTTTTAGCTAAGTTATGGCTTCTCAAAGTTGCAAGAGTCTCAATTTTTTAAACCAAATAACACGTTTTTTCAATTTATCACTTTTCTTGCCATATTTTTCAAAACATTTAATAAACCTTATATACTGATTTAAAGTATAATAAAAGCCGTATCCAGAAGTGCAAAAATTAAAACTGAGAGTATTTTAATTTTTTTTGACGTAGATTCAAAATATGATAAATACCATTGACAGAAATGCAAAAATTTTGAAAATCGGTTGATTTTTAGCTAAGTTATGGCTTCTCAAAGTTGCAAATGTCTCAATTTTATAAACCAAAAACACGTTTTTTTCAATTTATCA
Source organism: Drosophila quadrilineata (assembly GCA_018150725.1). NCBI lineage: Eukaryota > Metazoa > Arthropoda > Insecta > Diptera > Drosophilidae > Drosophila > Drosophila quadrilineata. The sequence goes on along the minus strand of JAECWN010000227.1, from coordinate 124,376 downwards.
CTTTCCTTGCCATATTTTTCAAAACATGTAATAAACCTTATATACCGATTTAAAGTATAATAAAAGCCGTATCCAGAAGTGCATAAATGAGGAAAATCGGCTAAATTGAGGAAAAGTTATGGTTCCTCGGAGATGAGGAAGATATCAATATTTGTTCAAAACGATGATTTTGACCATTTATCACTATTGTGGTCATATTTTCTAAAATATGGGTCAAAATCAAGTGTGGTAAAGTTTTTTTATACTCATTTTAATACCAGAAATCGATTGGGCACAAAAATTCCGATTTTAGAATTTTCACTTTTTTGGCATTTTTGGTAGGAGTTAATGTGCAAAATTTGTCAAAAAATGGGTCAAAAATTAAAACTGAAAGTATTTTAATTTTTTGACGTAGATTCAAAATATGATAAATACCATTGACAGAAATGCAAAAATTTTGAAAATCGGTTGATTTTTAGCTAAGTTTTGGCTTCTCAAAGTTGCAAATGTCTCAATTTTTTAAACCAAAAACACGTTTTTTTCAATTTATTACTTTCCTTGCCATATTTTTCAAAACATGTAATAAACCTTATATACCGATTTAAAGTATAATAAAAGCCGTATCCAGAAATGCATAAATGAGGAAAATCGGCTAAGTTGTGGAAAAGTTATGGTTCCTCGGAGATGAGGAAGATATCAATATTTGTTCAAAACGATGATTTTGACCATTTATCACTATTGTGGTCATATTTTCTAAAATATGGGTCAAAATCAAGTGTGGTAAAGTTTTTTTATACTCATTTTAATACCAGAAATCGATAAGGCACAAAAATTCCGATTTTAAAATTTTCACTTTTTTGACATTTTTGCTAGTAGTAAATTTGCAAAATTTGTCAAAAAATGGGTCAAAAATTGAAACTGAAAGTATTTTAATTTTTTGACGTAGATTCAAAATATTATAAATACTATTGACAGAAATGCAAAAATTTTGAAAATCGGTTGATTTTTAGCTAAGTTATGGCTTCTCAAAGTTGCAAGAGTCTCAATTTTTTAAACCAAATAACACGTTTTTTCAATTTATCACTTTTCTTGCCATATTTTTCAAAACATTTAATAAACCTTATATACCGATTTAAAGTATAATAAAAGCCGTATCCAGAAATGCATAAATGAGGAAAATTCTCTAAGTTGTGGAAAAGTTATGGTTCCTCGGAGATGAGGAAGATATCAATATTTGTTCAAAACGATGATTTTGACCATTTATCACTATTGTGGTCATATTTTCTAAAATATGGGTCAAAATCAAGTGTGGTAAAGTTTTTTATACTCATTTTAATTCCAGAAATCGATAGGGCACAAAAAATTCCGATTTTAAAAATTTATTTTTTTTGACATTTTTGCTAGTAGTAAATTTGTAAAATTTGTCAAAAAATGGGTCAAAAATTAAAACTGAGAGTATTTTAATTTTTTTGACGTAGATTCAAAATATGATAAATACCATTGACAGAAATGCAAAAATTTTGAAAATCGGTTGATTTTTAGCTAAGTTTTGGCTTCTCAAAGTTGCAAATGTCTCAATTTTTTAAACCAAAAACACGTTTTTTTCAATTTATTACTTTCCTTGCCATATTTTTCAAAACATGTAATAAACCTTATATACCGATTTAAAGTATAATAAAAGCCGTATCCAGAAATGCATAAATGAGGAAAATCGGCTAAGTTGTGGAAAAGTTATGGTTCCTCGGAGATGAGGAAGATATCAATATTTGTTCAAAACGATGATTTTGACCATTTATCACTATTGTGGTCATATTTTCTAAAATATGGGTCAAAATCAAGTGTGGTAAAGTTTTTTTATACTCATTTTAATACCAGAAATCGATAAGGCACAAATATTCCGATTTTAAAATTTTCACTTTTTTGACATTTTTGCTAGTAGTAAATTTGCAAAATTTGTCAAAAAATGGGTCAAAATTGAAACTGAAAGTATTTTAATTTTTTGACGTAGATTCAAAATATTATAAATACTATTGACAGAAATGCAAAAATTTTGAAAATCGGTTGATTTTTAGCTAAGTTATGGCTTCTCAAAGTTGCAAATGTCTCAATTTTTTAAACCAAAAACACGTTTTTTTCAATTTATTACTTTCCTTGCCATATTTTTCAAAACATGTAATAAACCTTATATACCGATTTAAAGTATAATAAAAGCCGTATCCAGAAATGCATAAATGAGGAAAATCGGCTAAGTTGTGGAAAAGTTATGGTTCCTCGGAGATGAGGAAGATATCAATATTTGTTCAAAACGATGATTTTGACCATTTATCACTATTGCGGTCATATTTTCTAAAATATGGGTCAAAATCAAGTGTGGTAAAGTTTTTTTATACTCATTTTAATACCAGAAATCGATTGGGCACAAAAAATTCCGATTTTAAAATTTTCACTTTTTTGACATTTTTGCTAGTAGTAAATTTGCAAAATTTGTCAAAAAATGGGTCAAAAATTGAAACTGAAAGTATTTTAATTTTTTTCTCGTAGATTCAAAATATTATAAATACTATTGACAGAAATGCATAAATTTTGAAAATCGGTTGATTTTTAGCTAAGTTATGGCTTCTCAAAGTTGCAAGAGTCTCAATTTTTTAAACCAAATAACACGTTTTTTCAATTTATTACTTTTCTTGCCATATTTTTCAAAACATTTAATAAACCTTATATACTGATTTAAAGTATAATAAAAGCCGTATCCAGAAATGCATAAATGAGGAAAATTCTCTAAGTTGTGGAAAAGTTATGGTTCCTCGGAGATGAGGAAGATATCAATATTTGTTCAAAACGATGATTTTGACCATTTATCACTATTGTGGTCATATTTTCTAAAATATGGGTCAAAATCAAGTGTGGTAAAGTTTTTTTAAACTCATTTTAATACCAGAAATCGATAAGGCACAAAAAATTCCGATTTTAAAATTTTCATTTTTTTTGGCATTTTTGGTAGGAGTTAATGTGCAAAAATGGTCAAAAAATGGGTCAAATTTTAGAACTGACAATTTGAACAATTTTTTGATGTACAATAAAAATATGATCAATACTTTTGACAGAAATGCATAAATTTTGCAAATCGGTTGATTTTTAGCTAAGTTTTGGCTTCTCAAAGTTGCAAATGTCTCAATTTTTTAAACCAAAAACACGTTTTTTTCAATTTATTACTTTCCTTGCCATATTTTTCAAAACATGTAATAAACCTTATATACCGATTTAAAGTATAATAAAAGCCGTATCCAGAAATGCATAAATGAGGAAAATCGGCTAAGTTGTGGAAAAGTTATGGTTCCTCGGAGATGAGGAAGATATCAATATTTGTTCAAAACGATGATTTTGACCATTTATCACTATTGTGGTCATATTTTCTAAAATATGGGTCAAAATCAAGTGTGGTAAAGTTTTTTTATACTCATTTTAATACCAGAAATCGATAAGGCACAAATATTCCGATTTTAAAATTTTCACTTTTTTGACATTTTTGCTAGTAGTAAATTTGCAAAATTTGTCAAAAAATGGGTCAAAAATTGAAACTGAAAGTATTTTAATTTTTTGACGTAGATTCAAAATATTATAAATACTATTGACAGAAATGCAAAAATTTTGAAAATCGGTTGATTTTTAGCTAAGTTATGGCTTCTCAAAGTTGCAAATGTCTCAATTTTTTAAACCAAAAACACGTTTTTTCAATTTATTACTTTCCTTGCCATATTTTTCAAAACATGTAATAAACCTTATATACCGATTTAAAGTATAATAAAAGCCGTATCCAGAAATGCATAAATGAGGAAAATCGGCTAAGTTGTGGAAAAGTTATGGTTCCTCGGAGATGAGGAAGATATCAATATTTGTTCAAAACGATGATTTTGACCATTTATCACTATTGCGGTCATATTTTCTAAAATATGGGTCAAAATCAAGTGTGGTAAAGTTTTTTTATACTCATTTTAATACCAGAAATCGATAAGGCACAAAAATTCCGATTTTAAAATTTTCACTTTTTTGACATTTTTGCTAGTAGTAAATTTGCAAAATTTGTCAAAAAATGGGTCAAAAATTGAAACTGAAAGTATTTTAATTTTTTTTCGTAGATTCAAAATATGATAAATACTATTGACAGAAATGCATAAATTTTGAAAATCGGTTGATTTTTAGCTAAGTTATGGCTTCTCAAAGTTGCAAGAGTCTCAATTTTTTAAACCAAATAACACGTTTTTTCAATTTATTACTTTTCTTGCCATATTTTTCAAAACATTTAATAAACCTTATATACTGATTTAAAGTATAATAAAAGCCGTATCCAGAAATGCATAAATGAGGAAAATTCTCTAAGTTGTGGAAAAGTTATGGTTCCTCGGAGATGAGGAAGATATCAATATTTGTTCAAAACGATGATTTTGACCATTTATCACTATTGTGGTCATATTTTCTAAAATATGGGTCAAAATCAAGTGTGGTAAAGTTTTTTTAAACTCATTTTAATACCAGAAATCGATAAGGCACAAAAAATTCCGATTTTAAAATTTTCATTTTTTTGGCATTTTTGGTAGGAGTTAATGTGCAAAAATGGTCAAAAAATGGGTCAAATTTTAGAACTGACAATTTGAACAATTTTTTGATGTACAATAAAAATATGATCAATACTTTTGACAGAAATGCATAAATTTTGCAAATCGGTTGATTTTTAGCTAAGTTTTGGCTTCTCAAAGTTGCAAATGTCTCAATTTTTTAAACCAAAAACACGTTTTTTTCAATTTATTACTTTCCTTGCCATATTTTTCAAAACATGTAATAAACCTTATATACCGATTTAAAGTATAATAAAAGCCGTATCCAGAAATGCATAAATGAGGAAAATCGGCTAAGTTGTGGAAAAGTTATGGTTCCTCGGAGATGAGGAAGATATCAATATTTGTTCAAAACGATGATTTTGACCATTTATCACTATTGTGGTCATATTTTCTAAAATATGGGTCAAAATCAAGTGTGGTAAAGTTTTTTTATACTCATTTTAATACCAGAAATCGATAAGGCACAAAAATTCCGATTTTAAAATTTTCACTTTTTTGACATTTTTGCTAGTAGTAAATTTGCAAAATTTGTCAAAAAATGGGTCAAAATTGAAACTGAAAGTATTTTAATTTTTTGACGTAGATTCAAAATATTATAAATACTATTGACAGAAATGCAAAAATTTTGAAAATCGGTTGATTTTTAGCTAAGTTATGGCTTCTCAAAGTTGCAAGAGTCTCAATTTTTTAAACCAAATAACACGTTTTTTCAATTTATCACTTTTCTTGCCATATTTTTCAAAACATTTAATAAACCTTATATACCGATTTAAAGTATAATAAAAGCCGTATCCAGAAATGCATAAATGAGGAAAATTCTCTAAGTTGTGGAAAAGTTATGGTTCCTCGGAGATGAGGAAGATATCAATATTTGTTCAAAACGATGATTTTGACCATTTATCACTATTGTGGTCATATTTTCTAAAATATGGGTCAAAATCAAGTGTGGTAAAGTTTTTTATACTCATTTTAATTCCAGAAATCGATAGGGCACAAAAAATTCCGATTTTAAAAATTTATTTTTTTGACATTTTTGCTAGTAGTAAATTTGTAAAATTTGTCAAAAAATGGGTCAAAAATTAAAACTGAGAGTATTTTAATTTTTTTTGACGTAGATTCAAAAATATGATAAATACCATTGACAGAAATGCAAAAATTTTGAAAATCGGTTGATTTTTAGCTAAGTTTTGGCTTCTCAAAGTTGCAAATGTCTCAATTTTTTAAACCAAAAACACGTTTTTTTCAATTTATTACTTTCCTTGCCATATTTTTCAAAACATGTAATAAACCTTATATACCGATTTAAAGTATAATAAAAGCCGTATCCAGAAATGCATAAATGAGGAAAATCGGCTAAGTTGTGGAAAAGTTATGGTTCCTCGGAGATGAGGAAGATATCAATATTTGTTCAAAACGATGATTTTGACCATTTATCACTATTGTGGTCATATTTTCTAAAATATGGGTCAAAATCAAGTGTGGTAAAGTTTTTTATACTCATTTTAATACCAGAAATCGATTGGGCACAAAAAATTCCGATTTTAAAATTTTCACTTTTTTGACATTTTTGCTAGTAGTAAATTTGCAAAATTTGTCAAAAAATGGGTCAAAAATTGAAACTGAAAGTATTTTAATTTTTTGACGTAGATTCAAAATATTATAAATACTATTGACAGAAATGCATAAATTTTGAAAATCGGTTGATTTTTAGCTAAGTTATGGCTTCTCAAAGTTGCAAGAGTCTCAATTTTTTAAACCAAATAACACGTTTTTTCAATTTATTACTTTTCTTGCCATATTTTTCAAAACATTTAATAAACCTTATATACTGATTTAAAGTATAATTAAAGCCGTATCCAGAAATGCATAAATGAGGAAAATTCGCTAAGTTGTGGAAAAGTTATGGTTCCTCGGAGATGAGGAAGATATCAATATTTGTTCAAAACGATGATTTTGACCATTTATCACTATTGTGGTCATATTTTCTAAAATATGGGTCAAAATCAAGTGTGGTAAAGTTTTTTTAAACTCATTTTAATACCAGAAATCGATAAGGCACAAAAAATTCCGATTTTAAAATTTTCATTTTTTTGGCATTTTTGGTAGGAGTTAATGTGCAAAATTGGTCAAAAAATGGGTCAAAATTTAGAACTGACAGTATTTGAACAATTTTTTGACGTACAATAAAAATATGATAAATACTTTTGACAGAAATGCAAAAATTTTGAAAATCGGTTGATTTTTAGCTAAGTTATGGCTTCTCAAAGTTGCAAATGTCTCAATTTTATAAACCAAATAACACGTTTTTTTCAATTTATCACTTTCCTTGCCATATTTTTCAAAACATGTAATAAACCTTATATACCGATTTAAAGTATAATAAAAGCCGTATCCAGAAATGCATAAATGAGGAAAATCGGCTAAGTTGTGGAAAAGTTATGGTTCCTCGGAGATGAGGAAGATATCAATATTTGTTCAAAACGATGATTTTGACCATTTATCACTATTGTGGTCATATTTTCTAAAATATGGGTCAAAATCAAGTGTGGTAAAGTTTTTTGTATACTCATTTTAATACCAGAAATCGATTGGGCACAAAAATTCCGATTTTAAAATTTTCACTTTTTTGGCATTTTTGGTAGGAGTAAATTTGCAAAATTTGTCAAAAAATGGGTCAAAAATTAAAACTGAAAGTATTTTAATTTTTTGACGTAGATTCAAAATATGATAAATACCATTGACAGAAATGCAAAAATTTTGAAAATCGGTTGATTTTTAGCTAAGTTTTGGCTTCTCAAAGTTGCAAATGTCTCAATTTTTTAAACCAAAAACACGTTTTTTTCAATTTATTACTTTCCTTGCCATATTTTTCAAAACATGTAATAAACCTTATATACCGATTTAAAGTATAATAAAAGCCGTATCCAGAAATGCATAAATGAGGAAAATCGGCTAAGTTGTGGAAAAGTTATGGTTCCTCGGAGATGAGGAAGATATCAATATTTGTTCAAAACGATGATTTTGACCATTTATCACTATTGTGGTCATATTTTCTAAAATATGGGTCAAAATCAAGTGTGGTAAAGTTTTTTTATACTCATTTTAATACCAGAAATCGATAAGGCACAAATATTCCGATTTTAAAATTTTCACTTTTTTGACATTTTTGCTAGTAGTAAATTTGCAAAATTTGTCAAAAAATGGGTCAAAAATTGAAACTGAAAGTATTTTAATTTTTTGACGTAGATTCAAAATATTATAAATACTATTGACAGAAATGCAAAAATTTTGAAAATCGGTTGATTTTTAGCTAAGTTATGGCTTCTCAAAGTTGCAAGAGTCTCAATTTTTTAAACCAAATAACACGTTTTTTCAATTTATCACTTTTCTTGCCATATTTTTCAAAACATTTAATAAACCTTATATACCGATTTAAAGTATAATAAAAGCCGTATCCAGAAATGCATAAATGAGGAAAATTCTCTAAGTTGTGGAAAAGTTATGGTTCCTCGGAGATGAGGAAGATATCAATATTTGTTCAAAACGATGATTTTGACCATTCATCACTATTGTGGTCATATTTTCTAAAATATGGGTCAAAATCAAGTGTGGTAAAGTTTTTTATACTCATTTTAATTCCAGAAATCGATTGGGCACAAAAAATTCCGATTTTAAAAATTTAATTTTTTTGACATTTTTGCTAGTAGTAAATTTGTAAAATTTGTCAAAAAATGGGTCAAAAATTAAAACTGAGAGTATTTTAATTTTTTTGACGTAGATTCAAAATATGATAAATACCATTGACAGAAATGCAAAAATTTTGAAAATCGGTTGATTTTTAGCTAAGTTATGGCTTCTCAAAGTTGCAAATGTCTCAATTTTATAAACCAAAAACACGTTTTTTTCAATTTATCACTTTCCTTGCCATATTTTTCAAAACATGTAATAAACCTTATATACCGATTTAAAGTATAATAAAAGCCGTATCCAGAAATGCATAAATGAGGAAAATCGGCTAAGTTGTGGAAAGTTATGGTTGCTTGGAGATGAGGAAGATATCAATATTTGTTCAAAACGATGATTTTGACCATTTATCACTATTGTGGTCATATTTTCTAAAATATGGGTCAAAATCAAGTGTGGTAAAGTTTTTTTATACTCATTTTAATACCAGAAATCGATTGGGCACAAAATTTCCGATTTTAAAGTTTTCACTTTTTTGACATTTTTGCTAGTAGTAAATTTGCAAAATTTGTCAAAAAATGGGTCAAAAATTAAAACTGAAAGTATTTTAATTTTTTTGACGTAGATTCAAAATATGATAAATACCATTGACAGAAATGCAAAAATTTTGAAAATCGGTTGATTTTTAGCTAAGTTATGGCTTCTCAAAGTTGCAAATGTCTCAATTTTATAAACCAAAAACACGTTTTTTTCAATTTATCACTTTCCTTGCCATATTTTTCAAAACATGTAATAAACCTTATATACCGATTTAAAGTATAATAAAAGCCGTATCCAGAAATGCATAAATGAGGAAAATCGGCTAAGTTGTGGAAAAGTTATGGTTCCTCGGAGATGAGGAAGATATCAATATTTGTTCAAAACGATGATTTTGACCATTTATCACTATTGTGGTCATATTTTCTAAAATATGGGTCAAAATCAAGTGTGGTAAAGTCTTTTTATACTCATTTTAATACCAGAAATCGATAAGGCACCAGAAACTCCGATTTTAAAATTTTCACTTTTTTGGCATTTTTGGTAGGAGTTCATGTGCAAAAATTGTCAAACAATGAGTCAAATTTTAAAACTGACAATATGAACAATTTTTTGATGTACAATAAAAATATGATCAATACTATTGACAGAAATGCAAAAATTTTGAAAATCAACTGATTTTTAGCTAAGTTATGGCTTCTCAAAGTTGCAAAAGTCTCAATTTTTTAAACAAAATAACACGTTTTTTCAATTTTTCACTTTCCTTGCCATATTTTTCAAAACATTTAATAAACCTTATATACTGATTTAAAGTATAATAAAAGCCGTATCCAGAAATGCATAAATGAGGAAAATCGGCTAAGTTGTGGAAAAGTTATGGTTCCTCGGAGATGAGGAAGATATCAATATTTGTTCAAAACGATGATTTTGACCATTTATCACTATTGTGGTCATATTTTCTAAAATATGGGTCAAAATCAAGTGTGGTAAAGTTTTTTTAAACTCATTTTAATACCAGAAATCGATTGGGCACAGAAAATTCCGATTTTAGAATTTTCACTTTTTTGGCATTTTTGGTAGGAGTTAATGTGCAAAATTTGTCAAAAAATGGGTCAAAAATTAAAACTGAAAGTATTTTAATTTTTTGACGTAGATTCAAAATATGATAAATACCATTGACAGAAATGAAAAAATTTTGAAAATCGGTTGATTTTAAGCTAAGTTATGGCTTCTCAAAGTTGCAAATGTCTCACTTTTTTAAACCAAAAACACGTTTTTTTCAATTTATTACTTTCCTTGCCATATTTTTCAAAACATGTAATAAACCTTATATACCGATTTAAAATATAATAAAAGCCGTATCCAGAAATGCATAAATGAGGAAAATCGGCTAAGTTGTGGAAAAGTTATGGTTCCTCGGAGATGAGGAAGATATCAATATTTGTTCAAAACGATGATTTTGACCATTTATCACTATTGTGGCCATATTTTCTAAAATATGGGTCAAAATCAAGTGTGGTAAAGTTTTTTTATACTCATTTTAATTCCAGAAATCGATTGGGCACAAAAAACTCCGATTTTAAAATTTAATTTTTTTGACATTTTTGCTAGGAGTAAATGTGCAAAATTTGTCAAAAAATGGGTCAAAATTTAAAACTGAGAGTATTTTAATTTTTTTGACGTAGAATCAAAAATATGATAAATACCATTGACAGAAATGCAAAAATTTTGAAAATCGGTTGATTTTTAGCTAAGTTATGGCTTCTCAAAGTTGCAAATGTCTCAATTTTATAAACCAAATAACACGTTTTTTCAATTTATCACTTTCCTTGACATATTTTTCAAAACATGTAATAAACCTTATATACCGATTTAAAGTATAATAAAAGCAGTATCCAGTAATGCATAAATGAGGAAAATCGGCTAAGTTGTGGAAAAGTTATGGTTCCTCGGAGATGAGGAAGATATCAATATTTGTTCAAAACGATGATTTTGACCATTTATCACTATTGTGGTCATATTTTTTAAAATATGGGTCAAAATCAAGTGTGGTAAAGTTTTTTTAAACTCATTTTAATACCAGAAATCGATAAGGCACAGAAAATTCCGATTTTAGAATTTTCACTTTTTTGGCATTTTTGGTAGGAGTTAATGTGCAAAATTTGTCAAAAAATGGGTCAAAAATTAAAACTGAAAGTATTTTAATTTTTTGACGTAGATTCAAAATATGATAAATACCATTGACAGAAATGAAAAAATTTTGAAAATCGGTTGATTTTAAGCTAAGTTATGGCTTCTCAAAGTTGCAAATGTCTCAATTTTTTAAACCAAAAACACGTTTTTTTCAATTTATTACTTTCCTTGCCATATTTTTCAAAACATGTAATAAACCTTATATACCGATTTAAAGTATAATAAAAGCCGTATCCAGAAATGCATAAATGAGGAAAATCGGCTAAGTTGTGGAAAAGTTATGGTTCCTCGGAGATGAGGAAGATATCAATATTTGTTCAAAACGATGATTTTGACCATTTATCACTATTGTGGTCATATTATCTAAAATATGGGTCAAAATCAAGTGTGGTAAAGTTTTTTTATACTCATTTTAATTCCAGAAATCGATTGGGCACAAAAAATTCCGATTTTAAAAATTTAATTTTTTTGACATTTTTGCTAGTAGTAAATTTGCAAAATTTGTCAAAAAATGGGTCAAAAATTAAAACAGAGAGTATTTTAATTTTTTTGACCTAGATTCAAAATATGATAAATACCATTGACAGAAATGCAAAAATTTTGAAAATCGGTTGATTTTTAGCTAAGTTATGGCTTCTCAAAGTTGCAAATGTCTCAATTTTATAAACCAAAAACACGTTTTTTTCAATTTATCACTTTCCTTGACATATTTTTCAAAACATGTAATAAACCTTATATACCGATTTAAAGTATAATAAAAGCAGTATCCAGTAATGCATAAATGAGGAAAATCGGCTAAGTTGTGGAAAAGTTATGGTTCCTCGGAGATGAGGAAGATATCAATATTTGTTCAAAACGATGATTTTGACCATTTATCACTATTGTGGTCATATTTTTTAAAATATGGGTCAAAATCAAGTGTGGTAAAGTTTTTTTATACTCATTTTAATACCAGAAATCGATAAGGCACAAAAAATTCCGATTTTAAAATTTTCACTTTTTTGGCATTTTTGGTAGGAGTTAATGTGCAAAATTTGTCAAAAAATGGGTCAAAAATTAAAACTGAAAGTATTTTAATTTTTTTGACGTAGATTCAAAATATGATAAATACCATTGACAGAAATGAAAAATTTTGAAAATCGGTTGATTTTTAGCTAAGTTATGGCTTCTCAAAGTTGCAAATGTCTCAATTTTTTAAACCAAAAACACGTTTTTTTCAATTTATTACTTTCCTTGCCATATTTTTCAAAACATGTAATAAACCTTATATACCGATTTAAAGTATAATAAAAGCCGTATCCAGAAATGCATAAATGAGGAAAATCGGCTAAGTTGTGGAAAAGTTATGGTTCCTCGGAGATGAGGAAGATATCAATATTTGTTCAAAACGATGATTTTGACCATTTATCACTATTGTGGTCATATTATCTAAAATATGGGTCAAAATCAAGTGTGGTAAAGTTTTTTTATACTCATTTTAATTCCAGAAATCGATTGGGCACAAAAAATTCCGATTTTAAAAATTTAATTTTTTTGACATTTTTGCTAGTAGTAAATTTGCAAAATTTGTCAAAAAATGGGTCAAAAATTAAAAAGAGAGTATTTTAATTTTTACCTAGATTCAAAATATGATAAATACCATTGACAGAAATGCAAAAATTTTGAAAATCGGTTGATTTTTAGCTAAGTTATGGCTTCTCAAAGTTGCAAATGTCTCAATTTTATAAACCAAAAACACGTTTTTTTCAATTTATCACTTTCCTTGACATATTTTTCAAAACATGTAATAAACCTTATATACCGATTTAAAGTATAATAAAAGCAGTATCCAGTAATGCATAAATGAGGAAAATCGGCTAAGTTGTGGAAAAGTTATGGTTCCTCGGAGATGAGGAAGATATCAATATTTGTTCAAAACGATGATTTTGACCATTTATCACTATTGTGGTCATATTTTCTAAAATATGGGTCAAAATCAAGTGTGGTTAAGTTTTTTTATACTCATTTTAATACCAGAAAGCGATATGTCACAAAAAATTCCGATTTTAAAATTTTCATTTTTTTGGCATTTTTGCTAGTAGTAAATTTGCAAAATTTGTCCAAAAATGGGTCAAAAATTAAAACTGAGAGTATTTTAATTTTTTTGACGTAGATTCAAAATATGATAAATACCATTGACAGAAATGCAAAAATTTTGAAAATCGGTTGATTTTTAGCTAAGTTATGGCTTCTCACAGTTGCAAATGTCTCAATTTTTTAAACCAAAAACACGTTTTTTTCAATTTATTACTTTCCTTGCCATATTTTTCAAAACATGTAATAAACCTTATATACCGATTTAAAGTATAATAAAAGCCGTATCCAGAAATGCATAAATGAGGAAAATCGGCTAAGTTGTGGAAAAGTTATGGTTCCTCGGAGATGAGGAAGATATCAATATTTGTTCAAAACGATGATTTTGACCATTTATCACTATTGTGGTCATATTATCTAAAATATGGGTCAAAATCAAGTGTGGTAAAGTTTTTTTAAACTTATTTTAATACCAGAAATCGATTGGGCTCAAAAAATTCCGATTTTAAAAATTTAATTTTTTTGGCATTTTTGGTAGGAGTTAATGTGCAAAAATTGTCAAAAAATGGGTCAAAAATTAAAACCTAGATTCAAAATATGATAAATACCATTGACAGAAATGCAAAAATTTTGAAAATCGGTTGATTTTTAGCTAAGTTATGGCTTCTCAAAGTTGCAAAAGTCTCAATTTTTTAAACCAAATAACACGTTTTTTCAATTTTTCTCTTTTCTTGCCATATTTTTCAAAACATTTAATAAACCTTATATACCGATTTAAAGTATAATAAAAGCCGTATCCAGAAATGCATAAATGAGGAAAATCGGCTAAGTTGTGGAAAAGTTATGGTTCCTCGGAGATGAGGAAGATATCAATATTTGTTCAAAACGATGATTTTGACCATTTATCACTATTGTGGTCATATTTTCTAAAATATGGGTCAAAATCAAGTGTGGTTAAGTTTTTTTATACTCATTTTAATACCAGAAAGCGATAAGGCACAAAAAATTCCGATTTTAAAATTTTCATTTTTTTGGCATTTTTGCTAGTAGTAAATTTGCAAAATTTGTCCAAAAATGGGTCAAAAATTAAAACTGAGAGTATTTTAATTTTTTTGACGTAGATTCAAAATATGATAAATACCATTGACAGAAATGCAAAAATTTTGAAAATCGGTTGATTTTTAGCTAAGTTATGGCTTCTCAAAGTTGCAAATGTCTCAATTTTATAAACCAAAAACACGTTTTTTTCAATTTATCACTTTCCTTGACATATTTTTCAAAACATGTAATAAACCTTATATACCGATTTAAAGTATAATAAAAGCCGTATCCAGAAATTCATAAATGAGGAAAATCGGCTAAGTTGTGGAAAAGTTATGGTTCCTCGGAGATGAGGAAGATATCAATATTTGTTCAAAACGATGATTTTGACCATTTATCACTATTGTGGTCATATTTTCTAAAATATGGGTCAAAATCAAGTGTGGTAAAGTTTTTTTAAACTTATTTTAATACCAGAAATCGATAAGGCACAGAAAATTCCGATTTTAGAATTTTCACTTTTTTGGCATTTTTGGTAGGAGTTAATGTGCAAAAATGGTCAAAAAATGGGTTAAATTTTAGAACTGACAATTTGAACAATTTTTTGATGTACAATAAAAATATGATCAATACTATTGACAGAAATGCATAAATTTTGAAATTCGGTTGATTTTTAGCTAAGTTATGGCTTCCCAAAGTTGCAAAAGTCTCAATTTTTTAAAGCAAATAACACGTTTTTTCAATTTTTCTCTTTTCTTGCCATATTTTTCAAAACATTTAATAAACCTTATATACCGATTTAAAGTATAATAAAAGCCGTATCCAGAAATGCATAAATGAGGAAAATCGGCTAAGTTGTGAAAAAGTTATGGTTCCTCGGAGATGAGGAAGATATCAATATTTGTTCAAAACGATGATATTGACCATTTATCACTATTGTGGTCATGTTTTCTAAAATATGGGTCAAAATCAAGTGTGGTAAAGTTTTTTTATACTCATTTTAATACCAGAAATCGATTGGGCACAAAAATTCCGATTTTAAAATTTTCACTTTTTTGACATTTTTCCTAGTAGTAAATTTGCAAAATTTGTTAAAAAATGGGTCAAAAATTGAAACCGAAAGTATTTTAATTTTTTTGACGTAGATTCAAAATATGATAAATACCATTGACAGAAATGCAAAAATTTTGAAAATCGGTTGATTTTTAGCTAAGTTATGGCTTCTCAAAGTTGCAAATGTCTCAATTTTTTAAACCAAAAACACGTTTTTTTCAATTTATCACTTTCCTTGCCATATTTTTCAAAACATGTAATAAGCCTTATATACCGATTTAAAGTATAATAAAAGCCGTATCCAGAAATGCATAAATGAGGAAAATCGGCTAAGTTGTGGAAAAGTTATGGTTGCTCGGAGATGAGGAAGATATCAATATTTGTTCAAAACGATGATATTGACCATTTATCACTATTGTGGTCATGTTTTCTAAAATATGGGTCAAAATCAAGTGTGGTAAAGTTTTTTTATACTCATTTTAATACCAGAAATCGATTGGGCACAAAAATTCCGATTTTAAAATTTTCACTTTTTTACATATTTGCTAGTAGTAAATTTGCAAAATTTGTCAAAAATTGGGTCAAAAATTAAAACTGAAAGTATTTTCATTTTTTTGACGTAGATTCAAAATATGATAAATACCATTGACAGAAATGCAAAAATTTTGAAAATCGGTTGATTTTTAGCTAAGTTATGGCTTCTCAAAGTTGCAAATGTCTCAATTTTTTAAACCAAAAACACGTTTTTTTTCAATTTATCACTTTCCTTGCCATATTTTTCAAAACATGTAATAAGCCTTATATACCGATTTAAAGTATAATAAAAGCCGTATCCAGAAATGCATAAATGAGGAAAATCGGCTAAGTTGTGGAAAAGTTATGGTTGCTCGGAGATGAGGAAGATATCAATATTTGTTCAAAACGATGATATTGACCATTTATCACTATTGTGGTCATGTTTTCTAAAATATGGGTCAAAATCAAGTGTGGTAAAGTTTTTTTATACTCATTTTAATACCAGAAATCGATTGGGCACAAAAATTCCGATTTTAAAATTTTCACTTTTTTGACATTTTTGCTAGTAGTAAATTTGCAAAATTTGTCAAAAAATGGGTCAAAAATTAAATTTGAAAGTATTTTAATTTTTTTGACGTAGATTCAAAATATGATAAATACCATTGACAGAAATGCATAAATTTTGAAAATCGGTTGATTTTTAGCTAAGTTATGGCTTCTCAAAGTTGCAAATGTCTCATTTTTTTAAACCAAAAACACGTTTTTTTCAATTTATCACTTTCCTTGCCATATTTTTCAAAACATGTAATAAGCCTTATATACCGATTTAAAGTATAATAAAAGCCGTATCCAGAAATGCATAAATGAGGAAAATCGGCTAAGTGTTGGAAAAGTTATGGTTGCTCGGAGATGAGGAAGATATCAATATTTGTTCAAAACGATGATATTGACCATTTATCACTATTGTGGTCATGTTTTCTAAAATATGGGTCAAAATCAAGTGTGGTAAAGTTTTTTTATACTCATTTTAATACCAGAAATCGATTGAGCACAAAAAATTCCGATTTTAAAAATACCAAAATATGATAAATACCATTGACAGAAATGCAAAAATTTTGAAAATCGATTGATTTTTAGCTAAGTTATGGCTTCTCAAAGTTGCAAATGTCTCAATTTTTTAAACCAAAAACACGTTTTTTTTCAATTAATCACTTTCCTGGCCATATTTTTCAAAACATGTAATAAATCTTATATACCGATTTAAAGTATAATAAAAGCCGTATCCAGAAATGCATAAATGAGGAAAATCGGCTAAGTTGTGGAAAAGTTATGGTTGCTCGGAGATGAGGAAGATATCAATATTTGTTCAAAACGATGATATTGACCATTTATCACTATTGTGGTCATGCTTTCTAAAATATGGGTCAAAATCAAGTGTGGTAAAGTTTTTTTATACTCATTTTAATACCAGAAATCGATTGAGCAGTAGTAGTAAATTTGCAAAATTTGTCAAAAAATGGGTCAAAAATTAAATTTGAAAGTATTTTAATTTTTTTGACGTAGATTCAAAATATGATAAATACCATTGACAGAAATGCATAAATTTTGAAAATCGGTTGATTTTTAGCTAAGTTATGGCTTCTCAAAGTTGCAAATGTTTCAATTTTTTAAACCAAAAACACGTTTTTTTCAATTTATCACTTTCCTGACCATATTTTTCAAAACATGTAATAAGCCTTATATACCGATTTAAAGTATAATAAAAGCCGTATCCAGAAATGCATAAATGAGGAAAATCGGCTAAGTTGTGGAAAAGTTATGGTTGCTCGGAGATGAGGAAGATATCAATATTTGTTCAAAACGATGATATTGACCATTTATCACTATTGTGGTCATGTTTTCTAAAATATGGGTCAAAATCAAGTGTGGTAAAGTTTTTTTATACTCATTTTAATACCAGAAATCGATTGAGCACAAAAAATTCCGATTTTAAAATTTTCATTTTTTTGGCATTTTTGGTAGGAGTTAATGTGCAAAAATGGTCAAAAAATGGGTCAAATTTTAGAACTGACAATTTGAACAATTTTTTGATGTACAATAAAAATATGATCAATACTATTGACAGAAATGCATAAATTTTGAAAATCGGTTGATTTTTAGCTAAGTTATGGCTTCTCAAAGTTGCAAGAGTCTCAATTTTTTAAACAAAATAACACGTTTTTTCAATTTTTCTCTTTTCTTGCCATATTTTTCAAAACATTTAATAAACCTTATATACCGATTTAAAGTATAATAAAAGCCGTATCCAGAAATGCATAAATGAGGAAAATCGGCTAAGTTGTGGAAAAGTTATGGTTGCTCGGAGATAAGGAAGATATCAATATTTGTTCAAAACGATGATTTTGACCATTTATCACTATTGTGGTCATATTTTCTAAAATATGGGTCAAAATCAAGTGTGGTAAAGTTTTTCTATACTCATTTTAATACCAGAAATCGATTGGGCAAAAAAAATTCCGATTTTAAAATTTTCACTCTTTTGACATTTTTGCTAGTAGTAGATTTGCAAGATTTGTCAAAAAATGGGTCAAAAATTAAAACTGAAAGTATTCTCATTTTTTTGACGTAGATTCAAAATATGATAAATACCATTGACAGAAATGCAAAAATTTTGAAAATCGATTGATTTTTAGCTAAGTTATGGCTTCTCAAAGTTGCAAATGTCTCAATTTTTTAAACCAAAAACACGTTTTTTTCAATTTATCACTTTCCTGGCCATATTTTTCAAAACATGTAATAAACCTTATATACCGATTTAAAGTATAATAAAAGCCGTATCCAGAAATGCATAAATGAGGAAAATCGGCTAAGTTGTGGAAAAGTTATGGTTCCTCGGAGATGAGGAAGATATCAATATTTGTTCAAAACGATGATTTTGACCATTTATCACTATTGTGGTCATATTTTCTAAAATATGGGTCAATATCAAGTGTGGTAAAGTTTTTTTATACTCATTTTAATACCAGAAATCGATTGGGCACAAAAAATTCCGATTTGGAAATTTTCACTTTTTTGACATTTTTGCTAGTAGTAAATTTGCAAGATTTGTCAAAAAATGGGTCAAAAATTAAAACTGAAAGTATTTTAATTTTTTTTGACATAGATTCAAAATATGATAAATACCATTGACAGAAATGCATAAATTTTGAAAATCGGTTGATTTTTAGCTAAGTTATGGCTTCTCAAAGTTGCAAATGTCTCAATTTTTTAAACCAAAAACACGTTTTTTTCAATTTATCACTTTCCTGGCCATATTTTTCAAAACATGTAATAAACCTTATATACCGATTTAAAGTATAATAAAAGCCGTATCCAGAAATGCATAAATGAGGAAAACCGGCTAAGTTGTGGAAAAGTTATGGTTGCTCGGAGATGAGGAAGATATCAATATTTGTTCAAAACGATGATTTTGACCATTTATCACTATTGTGGTCATATTTTCTAAAATATGGGTCAAAATCAAGTGTGATAAAGTTTTTCTATACTCATTTTAATACCAGAAATCGATTGGGCACAAAAAATTCCGATTTTAAAATTTTCACTTTTTTGGCATTTTTGCTAGTAGTAGATTTGCAAGATTTGTCAAAAAATGGGTCAAAAATTAAAACTAAAAGTATTTTCATTTTTTTGACGTAGATTCAAAATATGATAAATACCATTGACAGAAATGCAAGAATTTTGAAAATCGATTGATTTTTAGCTAAGTTATGGCTTCTCAAAGTTGCAAATGTCTCAATTTTTTAAACCAAAAACACGTTTTTTTCAATTTTTCACTTTCCTTGCCATATTTTTCAAAACATGTAATAAACCTTATATACCGATTTAAAATATAATAAAAGCCGTATCCAGAAATGCATAAATGAGGAAAATCGTCTAAGTTGTTGATAAGTTATGGTTTCTCAAAGATGGGGAAGATATCAATTTTTGTTCAAAACGATGATTTTGTCCATTTATAAATATTGTGGCCATATTTTCTAAAATATGGGTCAAAATCAAGTGTGGTAAAGTCTTTTTATACTCATTTTAATACCAGAAATCGATAAGGCACAAGAAATTCCGATTTTAAAACTTTCACTTTTTTGGCATTTTTGGTAGGAGTTAATGTGCAAAAATTGTCAAAAAATGAATCAAATTTTAAAACTGACAATATGAACAATTTTTTGATGTACAATAAAAATATGATCAATACTATTGACAGAAATGCAAAAATTTTGAAAATCGGCTGATTTATGGCTTCTCAAAGTTGCAAAAGTCTCAATTTTTTAAACAAAATAACACGTTTTTTCAATTTTTCACTTTCCTGGCCAAAACATATTATAAACCTTATATACCGATTTAAAGTTTAATAAAAGCCGTATACAGAAATGCATAAATGAGGAAAATCGGCTAAGTTGTGGAAAAGTTATGGTTCCTCGGAGATGAGGAAGATATCAATATGTTTTCAAAACGACGATTTTGACCATTTATGGCTATTGTGGCCATATTTTCTAAAATATGGGTCAAAATCAAGTGTGGTAAAATTTTTTTATACTCATTTTAATACCAGAAATCGATAAGGCACAAAAAATTCCGATTTTAAAATTTTCCCTTTTTTGGCATTTTTGGTAGGAGTTAATGTGCAAAAATTGTCAAAAAATGAGTCAAATTTTAAAACTGACAATATGAACAATTTTTTGATGTACAATAAAAATATGATCAATACTATTGACAGAAATGCATAAATTTTGAAAATCGGCTGATTTTTAGCTAAGTTATGGCTTCTCAAAGTTGCAAAAGTCTCAATTTTTAAAACAAAATAACACGTTTTTTCAATTTTTCACTTTCCTTGCCATATTTTCTAAAACACTTAATAAACCTTATATACCGATTTAAAGTATAATAAAAGCCGTATCCAGAAATGCATAAATGAGGAAAATCGGCTAAGTTGTGGAAAAGTTATGGTTCCTCGGAGATGAGGAAGATATCAATATTTGTTCAAAACGATGATTTTGACCATTTATCACTATTGTGGTCATATTTTCTAAAATATGGGTCAAAATCAAGTGTGGTAAATTTTTTTATACTCATTTTAATACCAGAAATCGATAATGCACAAAAAATTCCGATTTTAAAATTTTCATTTTTTTGGCATTTTTGGTAGGAGTTAATGTGCAAAAATGGTCAAAAAATGGGTCAAATTTTAGAACTGACAATTTGAACAATTTTTTGATGTACAATAAAAATATGATCAATACTATTGACAGAAATGCATAAATTTTGAAAATCGGTTGATTTTTAGCTAAGTTATGGCTTCTCAAAGTTGCAAGAGTCTCAATTTTTTAAACCAAAAACACATTTTTTTCAATTTGTTACTTTCCTTGCCATATTTTTCAAAACATTTAATAAACCTTATATACCGATTTAAAGTATAATAAAAGCCGTATCCAGAAATGCATAAGTGAGGAAAATCGGCTTAGTTATGGAAAAGTTATGGTTCCTCGGAGATTTGAAAGATATCAATATTTGTTCAAAACGATGATTTTGACCATTTATCACTATTGTGGTCATATTTTCTAAAATATGGGTCAAAATCAAGTGTGGTAAAGTTTTTCTATACTCATTTTAATACCAGAAATCGATTGGGCACAAAAAATTCCGATTTTAAAATTTTCAATTTTTTGGCATTTTTGGTAGGAGTTAATGTGCAAAAATGGTCAAAAAATGGGTCAAATTTTAGAACTGACAATTTGAACAATTTTTTGATGTACAATAAAAATATGATCAATACTATTGACAGAAATGCATAATTTTTAAAATCGGTTGATTTTTAGCTAAGTTATGGCTTCTCAAAGTTACAAATGTCTCAATTTTTTAAACCAAAAACACGTTTTTTTCAATTTTTTACTTTCCTTGCCATATTTTTCAAAACATGTAATAAACCTTATATACCGATTTAAAGTATAATAAAAGCCGTATCCACAAATGCATAAATGAGGAAAATCGGCTTAGTTGTGGAAAAGTTATGGTTCCTCGGAGATGGGGAAGATATCAATATGTTTTCAAAACGACGATTTTGACCATTTATAACTATTGTGGCCATATTTTCTAAAATATGGGTCAAAATCAAGTGTGGTAAAGTTTTTTTATACTCATTTTAATACCAGAAATCGATAAGGCACAAAAATTACGATTTTAAAATTTTCACTTTTTTGGCATTTTTGGTAGGAGTTAATGTGCAAAAATTGTCAAAAAATGAGTCAAATTTTAAAACCGACAATATGAACAATTTTTTGATGTACAATAAAAATATGATTGACAGAAATGCATAAATTTTGAAAATCGGCTGATTTTTAGCTAAGTTATGGCTTCTCAAAGTTGCAAATGTCTCAATTTTTTAAACCAAAAACACGTTTTTTTCAATTTATCACTTTCCTTGCCATATTTTCCAAAACATTTAATAAACCTTATATACCGATTTAAAGTATAATAAAAGCCGTATCCAGAAATGCATAAATGAGGAAAATCGGCTAAGTTGTGGAAAAGTTATGGTTCCTCGGAGATGAGGAAGATATCAATATTTGTTCAAAACGATGATTTTGACCATTTATCACTATTGTGGTCATATTTTCTAAAATATGGGTCAAAATCAAGTGTGGTAAATTTTTTTATACTCATTTTAATACCAGAAATCGATAATGCACAAAAAATTCCGATTTTAAAATTTTCATTTTTTTTGGCATTTTTGGTAGGAGTTAATGTGCAAAAATGGTCAAAAAATGGGTCAAATTTTAGAACTGACAATTTGAACAATTTTTTGATGTACAATAAAAATATGATCAATACTATTGACAGAAATGCATAAATTTTGAAAATCGGTTGATTTTTAGCTAAGTTATGGCTTCTCAAAGTTGCAAGAGTCTCAATTTTTTAAACCAAAAACACATTTTTTTCAATTTGTTACTTTCCTTGCCATATTTTTCAAAACATTTAATAAACCTTATATACCGATTTAAAGTATAATAAAAGCCGTATCCAGAAATGCATAAGTGAGGAAAATCGGCTTAGTTGTGGAAAAGTTATGGTTCCTCGGAGATTTGAAAGATATCAATATTTGTTCAAAACGATGATTTTGACCATTTATCACTATTGTGGTCATATTTTCTAAAATATGGGTCAAAATCAAGTGTGGTAAAGTTTTTCTATACTCATTTTAATACCAGAAATCGATTGGGCACAAAAAATTCCGATTTTAAAATTTTCAATTTTTTTGGCATTTTTGGTAGGAGTTAATGTGCAAAAATGGTCAAAAAATGGGTCAAATTTTAGAACTGACAATTTGAACAATTTTTTGATGTACAATAAAAATATGATCAATACTATTGACAGAAATGCATAATTTTTTAAAATCGGTTGATTTTTAGCTAAGTTATGGCTTCTCAAAGTTACAAATGTCTCAATTTTTTAAACCAAAAACACGTTTTTTTCAATTTTTTACTTTCCTTGCCATATTTTTCAAAACATGTAATAAACCTTATATACCGATTTAAAGTATAATAAAAGCCGTATCCACAAATGCATAAATGAGGAAAATCGGCTTAGTTGTGGAAAAGTTATGGTTCCTCGGAGATGGGGAAGATATCAATATGTTTTCAAAACGACGATTTTGACCATTTATAACTATTGTGGCCATATTTTCTAAAATATGGGTCAAAATCAAGTGTGGTAAAGTTTTTTATACTCATTTTAATACCAGAAATCGATAAGGCACAAAAAATTACGATTTTAAAATTTTCACTTTTTTGGCATTTTTGGTAGGAGTTAATGTGCAAAAATTGTCAAAAAATGAGTCAAATTTTAAAACCGACAATATGAACAATTTTTTGATGTACAATAAAAATATGATTGACAGAAATGCATAAATTTTGAAAATCGGCTGATTTTTAGCTAAGTTATGGCTTCTCAAAGTTGCAAATGTCTCAATTTTTTAAACCAAAAACACGTTTTTTTCAATTTATCACTTTCCTTGCCATATTTTCCAAAACATTTAATAAACCTTATATACCGATTTAAAGTATAATAAAAGCCGTATCCAGAAATGCATAAATGAGGAAAATCGGCTAAGTTGTGGAAAAGTTATGGTTCCTCGGAGATGAGGAAGATATCAATATTTGTTCAAAACGATGATTTTGACCATTTATCACTATTGTGGTCATATTTTCTAAAATATGGGTCAAAATCAAGTGTGGTAAATTTTTGTATACTCATTTTAATACCAGAAATCGATAATGCACAAAAAATTCCGACTTTAAAATTTTAATTTTTTTGGCATTTTTGGTAGGAGTTAATGTGCAAAAATGGTCAAAAAATGGGTCAAATTTTAGAACTGACAATTTGAACAATTTTTTGATGTACAATAAAAATATGATCAATACTATTGACAGAAATGCATAAATTTTGAAAATCGGTTGATTTTTAGCTAAGTTATGGCTTCTCAAAGTTGCAAGAGTCTCAATTTTTTAAACCAAAAACACGTTTTTTTCAATTTGTTACTTTCCTTGCCATATTTTTCAAAACATTTAATAAACCTTATATACCGATTTAAAGTATAATAAAAGCCGTATCCAGAAATGCATAAATGAGGAAAATCGGCTTAGTTGTGGAAAAGTTATGGTTCCTCGGAGATTTGGAAGATATCAATATGTTTTCAAAACGACGATTTTGACCATTTATAACTATTGTGGCCATATTTTCTAAAATATGGGTCAAAATCAAGTGTGGTAAAGTTTTTTTATACTCATTTTAATACCAGAAATCGATAAGGCACAAAAAATTCCGATTTTAGAATTTTCACTTTTTTGGCATTTTTGGTAGGAGTTAATGTGCAAAAATGGTCAAAAAATGGATCAAATTTTAGAACTGACAATACGAACAATTTTTTTGATGTACAATAAAAATATGATTGACAGAAATGCATAAATTTTGAAAATCGGCTGATTTTTAGCTAAGTTATGGCTTCTCAAAGCTGCAGGAGTCTCAATTTTTTAAACCAAATAACACGTTTTTTAAATTTTCACTTTCCTTGCCATATTTTTCAAAACATTTAATAAACCTTATATACCGATTTATAGTATAATAAAAGCCGTATCCAGAAATGCATAAATGAGGAAAATCGGCTAAGTTGTGGAAAAGTTATGGTTCCTCGGAGATGAGGAAGATATCAATATTTGTTCAAAACGATGATTTTGACCATTTATCACTATTGTGGTCATATTTTCTAAAATATGGGTCAAAATCAAGTGTGGTAAAGTTTTTTATACTCATTTTAATACCAGAAATCGATAATGCACAAAAAATTCCGATTTTAAAATTTTCATTTTTTTTTGGCATTTTTGGTAGGAGTTAATGTGCAAAAATGGTCAAAAAATGGGTAAAATTTTAGAACTGACAATTTGAACAATTTTTTAATGTACAATAAAAATATGATCAATACTATTGACAGAAATGCATAATTTTTTAAAATCGGTTGATTTTTAGCTAAGTTATGGCTTCTCAAAGTTACAAATGTCTCAATTTTTTAAACCCAAAACACGTTTTTTTCAATTTTTTACTTTCCTTGCCGTATTTTTCAAATCATTTAATAAACCTTATATACCGATTTAAAGTATAATAAAAGCCGTATCCACAAATGCAGAAATGAGGAAAATCGGCTTAGTTGTGGAAAAGTTATGGTTCCTCGGAGATGGGGAAGATATCAATATGTTTTCAAAACGACGATTTTGACCATTTATAACTATTGTGGCCATATTTTCTAAAATATGGGTCAAAATCAAGTGTGGTAAAGTTTTTTTATACTCATTTTAATACCAGAAATCGATAAGGCACAAAAAATTACGATTTTAAAATTTTCACTTTTTTGGCATTTTTGGTAGGAGTTAATGTGCTGTGGTATGCACACATATTGAGAGTATACTGTTGTGAGTTATAATTAAAAATGCATTGATCGGCAACTTTCTGTTACCGCATAAACATAAACAATGCAACGACACTTTGTCATACGTAGCACAACAAAGTATATGACCTAGTTCAAGTGCAATGGTAATACGATCGCACTTGAACGCAGCAAGCCGCGTAAGCATAAACGCTGGTCGCTGACCGTCGTCTGTCAGCATATGTGCAATGACACACTCCGCCCTTTTACACACGAGTATGTGTATATGTATATTAAGTTGTAAGTATTTTCGACAGCGCTGCCGCTGCTTCCTAGATGAAGCAGCGCCTTAGCAGCGTCTCAAATAAGTAGGGTGGAAAGGGGTGTTTTGGCACACTTTTTCATACAAACCTAGGAGTGTTTTTACTAGTTGTGTAGAGCAAATGAGTGTCCGATAAGTGAAAAAATCATTCCTGAGTGCGATCGATAAGTGAAAAATGCAACCTTGTGCTATGAGAGCGGGAGGTTTGAATTTGAGTTTGTGAGTAGTGATCGTGATAAGTGAAAAAAATGCGACCATGTGTTATGAGAGCGGGAGGTTTGAATTTGAATTTGAATTTGTGAGTTGTGTTCGATAAGTGTGAAATGCGGGCTTGCGTTATGAGAGCGCGGGAGGTTTGAATTTGAATTTGAATTTGCGAGTTGTGAAGGTCGGAATCTGGCTTGGATGCTTCAGCCCGTGCTTCAGCCCGTGCTTCGGCCCGCATGTTGAAGTTCAAGCGCATGCTTGAAGTGTGAGTTATCATGTTTTTTTACCTTGAGACTCACCATTATAAATATTGAACTAATAATTAGAAGATTAGAAAGAAAAAATAATTGGCACAGCCGAATGTGTAGTAGTTGATAAGCCTCAAAAAGTCTCAATGTTTCTTGGTTAAGTACACTCATGAGGAAATAGATTTTTTAGAAAATGTGTGTGTGTGTGTGTGTGTTTGGCTTTAATCAGAAAATATGGACCAGGAAAAACAAATAGTAAAGATATAGATTTTAGTACAAACATGAAAATCTTCTTAACTTTAAAAAACGCACAACTTTCGAAAAATCAACCAAATTTTTAAATTCATGCAGTTTTGTTAACGGTATAGAATCCACTTTCAAA
Source organism: Drosophila quadrilineata (assembly GCA_018150725.1). NCBI lineage: Eukaryota > Metazoa > Arthropoda > Insecta > Diptera > Drosophilidae > Drosophila > Drosophila quadrilineata. The sequence goes on along the minus strand of JAECWN010000227.1, from coordinate 97,558 downwards.
ATGCATCAAAAGTTTATTAATATTGTCATTTTTAATTTTTGGCCTTTTTGTGGCCATTTTTGCATATTTCTGAAAACTCTCTTAACTTTGAAATGCAATAACTTTGACAAATATCAACCGATTTTAAAAAATGTTGCATTTCTGTGAATGACTTTGATCCTATTTGCCATTGATATCTAACATCATTGGCTTTAATCAGAAAATATGGACCAGGAAAAACATATAGTAAAGATATAGATATTAGTACAAAAATTAAAATCTTCATAACTTTAAAAACGTACAACTTTTCGAAAAATCAACCAAATTTTTAAATTCATGCATTTTTGTTAACGGTATAGAATCAATTTCCAAAATGCATCAAAAGTTTTTTAATTTTGTCGTATGTAATTTTTTAACTTTTTGTGGCCATTTTTGCATATTTCTGAAAACTCTCTTAACTTTGAAATGCAATAACTTTGTCAAATATCAACCGATTTTAAAAAATGTTGCATTTCTGTGAATGACTTTAATCCTATTTTGCATCGATATCCAACATCATTGGTTTTAATCAGAAAATATGGACCAGGAAAAACAAATAGTAAAGATATAGATTTTAGTACAAAAATTAAAATCTTCATAACTTTAAAACGCACAACTTTTCGAAAAATCAACCAAATTTTTAAATTAATGCATTTTAGTTAACGGTATAGAATCAATTTTCAAAATGCATCAAAAGTTTATTAATATTGTCGTATTTAAGTTTTGGACTTCTGTTGCCATTTTTACATATTTCTGAAAACTCTCTTAACTTTGAAATGCCATAACTTTGTCAAATATCAACCGATTTTAAAAAATGTTGCATTTCTGTGAATGACTTTAATCCTATTTTGCATCGATATCTAACATCATTGGCTTTAATCAGAAAATATGGACCAGGAAAAACAAATAGTAAAGATATAGATATTAGTACAAAAATTAAAATCTTCATAACTTTAAAATCGCACAACTTTTCGAAAAATCAACCAAATTTTTAAATTCATGCATTTTTGTTAACGGTATAGAATCAATTTTCAAAATGCATCAAAAGTTTATTAATATTGTCGTATTTAATTTTTTGACTTCTGTGGTTTTTTTGTATATTTCTGAAAACTCTCTCAACTTTGATATGCCATAACTTTGTCAAATATCAACCGATTTTAAAAAATGTTGCATTTCTGTGAATGACTTTAATCCTATTTTGCATCGATATCTTTGATAAGCCTCAAAAGAAAAAAAAATTGGCACAGCCGAATGTGTAGTAGTTGATAAGCCTCAAAAAGTCTCAATGTTTCTTGGTTAAGTACACTCATGAGGAAATAGATTTTTTAGAAAATGTGTGTGGTTGCAAGATTTGGAGTCCAGTATAAGAAAAAGGCTTATAAATATTGAACTAATAATTAGTTCAGAAAGAAAAATTGTTGAGTAAAGACCTGCTTTAAATTTTAAAGAACAAGGAAAATTTTCTATATCGCCCCTTGTCAATATCATTATCTTTGCATATGACGACAAATTCGTATTTATGTTTCCACATAGATATAGAAAAGGATTTGATAATTTTATACATTTATGAATATCAGCTTACGATTAGCAGATCAGCTTACGATCAGCTCTCGATCAGCTATTGATCAGCTAATGGCTAGCATTCGATCAGCCTCGATCAGCTTATCAAAAAAAAACCAAAATCAAAAAATATATGTATATAGAGAAAGGATAATATATAATTTTATCTAGTAAATAAATGAGTATTGAAGGAATAACATCAACAATGAGGAAATTAAATATCAAAAAAAAAAAAATCTAATGTATTGAATGATTTGATTCAAACAAGATTAGTGTTGAATAAAAAATTAAAGAGTATGAAGACGAATGAACAGGATAAAATAAATATGTTGGAAAATACCTTGTAAAAACCGCTAGATATGCTACCCAAACGAGCACTTACCGATATTGACTTGAGCGCTTTTGGACGACAACATTTGAGACACTTTCGTGGCGTTTTCATGCGTGATCGTCTACCGATGAAACCATGGATGCAGGAGTGTGGTATAATAAATTTGGATAATGAAAGCGGTAGGGGCACACATTGGGTAGCATATTACAAAAATGGAAATTATAAGGAATACTTTGATAGTTTTGGTGATTTGCAGCCACCGATTGAAGTTGTCGACTATTTAAGGCCACCACCTATTGAATATAACTATAGAAATGAGCAAAAATACAACACTTTTAATTGTGGACATTTATGTTTAAAATTTTTATTTAGAAAAAATAAAATGTAAATATACATTTATATGATTTTTTTCGTTTTCTTATATCTCTCTTTCTAAACGCATACAGCTTAAGGTATATCTTTATGACCCCATGCAAGGGTGTCTATATTATTGTCTATAATATAACGCTTATCATCTAAATAGTTTAATGCGACTTTTGTATACTCTTGAGTATAAATTTGATGTAATTTAGACTTAAACATGTAGATTGTTTCAATTTTTTTTTCTTTTTTGTATAGACATTCACGAAAATCGTCAGAAGTCAATTTGGAAGTTACACTCATTTTTACACCTTTAGCTTTATTTATCTCTGTTGTTGCATTAACAATATTGTTATTTATATTAAGTATTTTTATCGAATACATTTTTGATCTGAGACCAATAAATTATTTTATTATATTACCCTTACATTCATCTTTCATCATACCTAATTTTTTCTTATTTAGCAATGGTAAATTAAAAACATTATCTTTATCATATTCTGATGTGTCGAAATGTTGATCAATTTCACAACGAATATCATCATAAAAATTTATAGTCTTGATATCATAGATAAATGAATCTGTATCCATATACATTAAATTGATGTTTTCATGATATTTTGGCTTCATATAGTCATAGTGAAAACTGTACATTTTTAATTTTGATAATTCGAGGACGGTGAAACCAATGTAAACCGGTTTATTGTAGACAACGTGTGCCTTTTTCATTTTTATTGCAATCATTTTATCACTAAATTGTAAAGCGCTACTAAAATTAAATTTTGAGATAAGTGCTCTAGCACCCAATCGTCTACCTTTACTTTCCCAATTACAAACCAATTTAATATTTTTTCTCTTATCTCCATTTTCCATAGTTTTGCCATACACTGCATTGTTCAAAAGTTTGAAAAAATTTTTCTCAAATTCATTAACAGCTAACGTTCTGTAATGATTATTACAGTCTATATAGACTTTTAGCCACTCGGATTGATCAAATTGTAACACACGATGGATTTTTTTTAAAATCATTCCATGCTTAACACATTGCTGCAAATTCCTATAGTGAATTATATATTTATACTTGTGTGTTAGATCAGCAATCAATTTCGTAAAGCGTATGTTTTCATTTTTTTTGTTTTGCGGACAAAATGGCAAATCATTATGAGAGTTGTGTAAATTTTCGCTGTACTCCAAGTCTACCTCTAAGATATATCCAATTGATGAATCATTCATGTATGTGTTTACATCAAAATTTTCCAAATCTCTGCCTTCTAACCATTTAAAATTTCTATATGGAATAGGTTGCGACATGGCATATCCATATAAATTATTCACATCTAAATAAACAATATAATTTGATTCTTTGTTACAATCATAGTCGTCTTTTAAATATTTATTATTTGCTATTGAATGTCGTTAACTGCATTGAACAAGTCCACCCCTAATCCCGTTCATTATAAAATTATACATATCAATGTCGGTGAGTAACTCTAATTCTATTTTCGTTGTTTTCAACATAGCGTCCCATGAAAGACCAGGTGTCGTATAATATTGACACGGATCTAAATTATAGATTTTTTTACATACTTTTCTAAAATTTTCGAAAATGTCGCATAACAAAAGCACATCTATCTTTAAGTATAACAATAAATAATCTAACAAATTCTCACATTTAAAGACATTCCATACGTTTTGTGCATGCGCATAATTCTCTTGCGTGCAATTCCTATCAGTTAATTGATTGTAAAAATTTTCACGTTCGGGCAATTGAGTGTCTTTCAATCGTTCGATTGAATTTAAATAGCTATAGGGAAATATACCTTTACGTTTAACTAATTGAAATTCTTCAATATTTGTATAAAATGATTTTATAGTGCATAAATTTGAATCGGTCAAGTAACTTGCTAAGCTATCCAGACTAGATGGCATAAACCTAAACGAAACTAAAAATCTTAGTTCTATACATTCTTGATGATCGATATAAATTTTCTTCGATATAGATATATAAAATTCTTTGTTTAACGGTATTGATATCACCTTCGATTTGTGATAATTCTTTCACAAATAAATGACAATCGTATGCAGAGAGATTGTGAAAAAATATCGGGAAAAATTTCGGTAATTTAAAATTTAAGTTACATTCATTATGAGCAGCGCCTCTATATTCACCTGTTAAATGACAATGATCTAAAACCTTATCGCTTTCAGTGAGTAAATTTCCGCATATATGACAATTTTGTTCTAGTTGAAAGGAATTTGATTGTTCAATTGTTAATTGACAAGGTTTAATTGGTTTTAAATGATTTTTGTATAACATTAAACAATCCTTATATATGCTCTGTATGAAATGTGATGAACAGTCTTTGCCATCATATATTCTATGTATATTCAAGTTGTTATTATATGAACATTTTATGTAATAACTGTATGCATATGGTATATGTTTTTGAATTAAATTTATATTATCTGAACTCTTAATATCTATCTCTTCTAATATACATTCAAAATCGCTATATACTACAAAGGGAACATCTAATTGTTTTTTATAATTCTTAAATCTTAATATCGAATTATCGGTATTCATTTCCGGCATCTCAGTTACAATTTTATTACACTCTAGACTATGACGTTTCAGCTTGTCGTTATCATAGAAATGTTGTAGACATGTGTTGCATAAATACAATTTTGCTTTTTTCTTTCCCAATTGCCTGCTAAGAAGTCTAAAACGAAATAAATCATAAGAAAAGATAATGGAATATTTAAATTATCTTAATGCGACTTACCGTGAAATATTTTTGATCCAAACATAGTGATATTTGTCATCTTTTTCGAGCAGTAACAAGTATATTTTGTGTAATACGTTGTGAGTTTTATTATTGGTGAAATAATATGGTCCGATTATTGTGCTGTCATCTGTGTCCAATCCCAAGACCGTTATATTAATTTCAGGATTATTATTCTCAAACGTTTTAAGGCTATCGACCGGTGTCGGAAACTCTAATCCCATGAAATTTAATGTTTTATTATTTAGAGTAATTATATCCGATTTAATGTCATTAAATCCCAATTTCTTGTATAAAGAAATTCTAAAGCTATTATTAACAATAGCATCCGCCTCAGCATCAAAGACGGCTGATATTAATGCCCATTTAAAACAATAAACATCATTATTTTTCACATTAACACATGCTTTTTTATTTGATATTTTTGTTGGAAGGCGAATATAATTTGAACCCCTTAGCGGTTGATACTTATTTATATTCACTTCTAAATACACTATTTCAGTTAATGACCAACCGCTGTCTCGTTCTTGAAATTCACTCATTTCATTTTTTATATAATTATATAAATTATTAATCATCTCATTTAGTTCATTGTCTTTGTTGCCACATGTTGTCAACTGTAATACTACCATTTTCGTTTGGTGTGATTTAAGATCGAGTTGGTAATAGTCTTCACTTTCTTTAATTAAAACATAATTGCAAAATAGTTCAAAATTAAACTTTATATTTATATGCTTGTTTAGTGCGTCTTTTATTAAATTTTTCACTTGTTCATCGATTAACTGAAAAAATTGTGTAATATTTAAACATTGCTTATCGGGATTTTCAATCATATACGATTCAATGCGATTACGGAATGCACTTCTTACACGTTTTAAGTTTAAGTTTATTCGCACGCTAGACAACTGTTTATGCAAATTTGTACGCAAATGATGTATCCATTTAGTGTTCGATACATGCTTTTTACATAAATCGCAATAACGTGTTGCATTGTTGATATTAGTATGCACATTTCGTATGTGTCGTCTCAAATTGACATTATTCTGAAAAGTTTTTCCACAAAATTCACATAGAGAAGACATTATTTTTTTTTTTTTTTTAAAACGTTTTATTGTATTTTGTAAAAAATTTTAGAGTATAATTATTTGTACACTTTATTTAAAATGTTTTTATTTTATCTGATACAAATTTTAAATTATAATTATATTCGCCAACTTTTTCTTTAATTAAATAATGTTGTTGTTGTGATAGGGCGAGTATGTCCTCCTTCGACAAACTATTGTAGCGTTCTGGTAAAAACACTACATAGTCTTTGAATGTTAACATTACTCTCTCACCGAATCGAGTATTCCTTTTATCAGCCGAAATAATAGGAATCATCGTGTTAAAGTTGAGATTTTTAATGCTCTTGATTGGTCTCTTGTATGAAATTCCAATTGAGTTCAACTTCTTTGAAACCTCAGAATCCGAATTGATGTCCGTCATGATGTATAGCTTAAGATCTGGTTTGCAAGGCTAGATGGTTGCTTTGTAAATAATTTTAAAGTATAATTCACTGCTTATATAGCAGAAAATAATAGGCTTGACAAAAAAATTCATTGAGACTTTTTGAGGCTTATCAACTACTACACATTCGGCTGTGACAATTATTTTTCTTTCTGATCTTCTAATTATTAGTTCAATATTCATAAGCCTTTTTCTTATACTGGACTCCAAAATCTTGCAACCACACACACACACACACATTTTCTAAAAAATCTATTTCCTCATGAGTGTACTTAACCAAGAAACATTGAGACTTTTTGAGGCTTATCAACTACTACACATTCGGCTGTGCCAATTATTTTTCCTTCTAATCTTCTAATTATTAGTTCAATATTTATAATGGTGAGTCTCAAGGTAAAAAAAAAAAAACATGATAACTCACACTTCAAGCATGCGCTTGAACTTCAACATGCGGGCCGAAGCACGGGCTGAAGCACGGGCTGAAGCATCCAAGCCAGATTCCGACCTTCACAACTCGCAAATTCAAATTCAAATTCAAACCTCCCGCGCTCTCATAACGCAAGCCCGCATTTCACACTTATCGAACACAACTCACAAATTCAAATTCAAATTCAAACCTCCCGCTCTCATAACACATGGTCGCATTTTTTTCACTTATCACGATCACTACTCACAAACTCAAATTCAAACCTCCCGCTCTCATAGCACAAGGTTGCATTTTTCACTTATCGATCGCACTCAGGAATGATTTTTTCACTTATCGGACACTCATTTGCTCTACACAACTAGTAAAAACACTCCTAGGTTTGTATGAAAAAGTGTGCCAAAACACCCCTTTCCACCCTACTCAAATAGTTAACGTAATATTAAGAAATAATTTGTAAAAAGCAGACACGTTCAAACCGTTGAAGCGGCACCATTGCTGCTTCTAAATTAATAAAGATTTATAAAACCAATCTTACTTCATGGCGACCGTGACATAAGCCGAAATCAAAAGGCTTGGATAAGGACCTGGCCCTGACAGTGATCTAAGTCACCAGGAATCAGGATATAGGCAAAAGGACAACTGGAAAATTCAAACAAGAGGCAGCTGAAGACTGGAACGAATAAATCTGAGTGAGTAGAGATGGAGCTATGGCTAAAAGAGGGGGCGTGAAGAACAAAATAAATAAGAGAATAGCGCACATTAAGTGGCTATTATTCACGAATGAACCACCACCCCCGTGGACAACAGCGAATAAACTGCAAGAAGAACTTGATTTTCTTAAATCAAATCTTGCAGAGAGAAAGCCCAAAGCTCCAGCTCACTCAGTAAACGAAAAGATAAACAAACATAAAGTATCCCATAATATTCCAAAACAGCTACCAAGGAAAGATAAAGAATGTCCCAAAGATTGCCCAGGACCGTTGGAGAGTCCTTATTGCGAGTTCACATGTTACAAACTTAAACTACAAACTGGTGCGATGACCGGCACCGGTACCGCCTGAGCTCATAGGCCCAGGACATCGTTATCAATATCAACAAGTGTGAGGGGCAGGCCGTCCCTTACGCCAGCGAAGGATCATAATCCGGGATCCGACAGCGCTGAATAGAGCGCACTTCGTTTATATTAAGTAGAAAATAACAACTAAACATACTAGTTTTGTAAAATTGAGCGGAACCATATCTGCCCAATTAGAGGTGTGGCCCGTAAAGCCATACTGACAAAATAGGTAGGGAAACCTGTCAACCTAGTAGATTAAAATAAAACACCAATAGTATATCGAAATATAGCGATTGCCCGAATAGTTTAGAAATTAGAAAAATGGGCCTGGTAGAAACAAAGACAGTGGATTCCACTGCAAATGTTATTAATAAGGTAGAATCAAGCAGTGTTGACTTAAAATATACAAACATTCTTTTGATAATAATCGTTGTCATATTAGCTGCGAATGTATTTTTTAAAATATACAAAACGCACAACAAATGTTTAAAAAAGAAATATTTAAGCAAGGCAAATGATTTAGACCTTGTATAATCAAAAAAAAATATAATAACAATTATTATTATCAAATAGAGTGAATGATTAAATAAACTAATTAATTTGATTTAAATTCAAAATAAAATGAATCGTAAAATCAATAGACAATTTTTGAATAACTTGATTCTAGCAGAATGAATAATGGAATGGCAAGAAATACATGCCAGACTTCTAGAAATAAAATATAATTTTGATAAATCCTATAAATGTTTGTCTCAGAAAAGACCTACGCAAACTGACACCGTCAGTAAACATGCGAAAATATTAGTAGAGTGTTTCAATGATGCACGAAAACTAATTCATTATAAACGCCAAGAGTTAAGTCAGATACATTGGTCTAGTGATTCTAAATTATTAATAAGATTCCGATCAAATTTAACGACTGTCAAAGCAAGGTATAATTTGGATTTAACAATACCTACTATACTAAATACCCCTTTGACGTTTGATCAAGAAAACAGGGACTTCTCAGGATCCGAATCAGATAGTAGTATCGACCAAGACTTCAAAGAAAAAGATCTTAACGATCTTACGATACCCGCGGTAATAACATTACCAGAGATAGAAGAATTAGAGTGGTCAGACCCTGATTCGAACTCAAGTGTTATTGAACAGAAACGCTTAAACATGGCACAATCTAATATTGATTTTATCAATACAGCATCCAAGCTTATACCAGCATTCGATGGAAAAGCTGAAAATTTAACTAGTTTTGTTGATGCATTACAAATAATAGAATCAATAAAAGGCGAACACGAACAATTAGCTATTTCAATAATAAAAACAAAGCTAAAAGGTGTCGCCAGAAATCTAATCGGAAATGAGAAAACAATTTCTGAGTTAATTTCCAAATTGAAAAGCAACGTCAAAGGCGAAACTGTAGAGGTGTTGTCAGCAAAACTGATGAACCTACAGCAACGCAATAAAACTGCCAACCAGTATACACAAGAGGTTGAGCAGATGACGAAAGCTTTAGAAGGTGCATATATAACAGATGGACTACCTCTAGAGTTAGCCAGAAGTTATTCCACTCAGCATGCAGTTAAAGCAATGACTAAAAATTGCCCAATCGATAAGGTAAAACTTATCATGCAGGCTGGTACCTTCAACACTATGAATGATGCCGTATCAAAATTTGTAAATAGTTGCACAGAAGCGACTGGACAGCCAAACAGTGTCCTATACTTCAAGAACTATACACAGCGCGGCGGAAATCGCGGACGTGGAAATTATAGAGGTAATTTTCGGGGTTATCATAATAACAACAATAACTACCAAAATAACAATACAGGACGAGGCCAATATAGAGGAAACTATAGAGGCCGTGGTAACTCGAATCGAGGCCACAATAGCAATAACAACTCACAGAACAATATAAGAGTTGCCCAAAATACATCGGGAAACTCAGAAAACCCTTTAAGTATTCAGCAGTAAAAGAAGCAAGAGTTCACACTATTAATCTCAGTCAAAATATATTCGTTTCATTTATTAATGTAGCTACTGGAAAAGAACTTGTCTTTCTAATAGACACAGGTGCAGACATATCCATTTTAAAAGAAAATTCCGACATTTTTCAAAACATCCAAGAAAATTATATAATAGATATAAAAGGAATAAGTAAAGAAATAACCAAATCAAAAGGTCTAGTTTTTATTGAATTTCAGACGACTAAATATATAATTCCGCATGATTTTCATATTGTTACTTCACAATTCTCTATTCCATGTGATGGAATATTAGGAATCGATTTTATTAAAAAATACAACTGTCAACTAGACTTCAACCCATCTGAAGATTGGTTTATAATTAGACCCAATAACTTAAAGTTTCCAATTAATGTACCAATAGCCCACAGTTCTGGCAACAATTCAATATTTCTGCCAGCAAGATCCCAAGTTATTCGAAAAATACAACTCAATTCAAAAGAAGACAGTGTTTTAATTCCAAATCAAGAAATTCATAATGGTATTTATATTGCAAATACCATAGTAACATCCACTAACGCTTTTATAAGGCTACTTAATACTACAAATACCGACCAAATAGTAACTACAGACAAACTAACATACGAACCACTTTCGAACTACGATATAGTCAATACGAATGAAGAAAATAGGGAAAAATTAGTATTATCTCAGCTATCAAAAAATTTCCCTACACAGTTTAAGACACAGCTTACTATCCTATGCACACAATATAGTGATGTATTCGGATTGGAAACTGAACCAATAACTACAAACTATTTCTATAAACAAAAACTGAGATTAAAAGATGATGAACCTGTATACATAAAAAATTATAGAAGCCCTCATAGTCAAGTGAATGAAATACAAAAACAAGTAGGAAAGTTAATTTCCGACGGGATTGTTGAACCATCCGTATCAGAATATAATAGCCCATTGTTAATTGTTCCTAAGAAACCATCCCCCGGGTCAGTTGAAAAGAAATGGCGTTTAGTGATTGACTATCGCCAGATTAATAAAAAATTACTATCAGATAAATTTCCACTACCTAGAATTGATGATATTTTGGATCAACTAGGTCGAGCAAAATACTTTTCATGTCTTGACTTAATGTCAGGATTCCATCAAATTGAACTAGAACAAAATTCGAGAGATATAACGTCTTTTTCAACGAGCAACGGCTCATATCGCTTCACGCGATTACCTTTTGGATTAAAAATAGCGCCTAACTCATTTCAGAGAATGATGACTATTGCATTCTCTGGACTGGAACCTTCTCAAGCATTTCTCTACATGGATGACTTAATAGTAATCGGTTGTTCCGAAAAACACATGCTTAAGAACTTAACAGATGTTTTTGAGAAATGTAGGAAATACAACCTGAAATTACATCCTGAAAAATGTTCATTCTTTATGCATGAAGTGACTTTTCTAGGTCATAAGTGCACTGATAAAGGAATACTTCCAGACGAGAAGAAATATGATGTAATTATGAATTACCCAGTGCCGCACGACGCGGACAGCGCTAGACGTTTCGTAGCATTTTGTAACTATTATAGACGTTTTATAGAAAATTTCGCCGACTATTCACGGCACATAACAAGATTATGTAAAAAGAATGTTCCTTTTCAATGGACGGATGAATGTCAAAAGGCATTCCAATATTTAAAAACAAAACTTATGGAACCTACCTTGCTACAATACCCAGATTTTACTAAAGAATTCTGTATAATAACAGATGCAAGCAAGCAAGCATGTGGAGCGGTTTTAACTCAAAATCATAATGGACTCCAACTTCCAATTGCATACGCATCAAGAGCATTCACAAAAGGAGAAAGTAATAAATGTACTACTGAGCAAGAATTAGCTGCAATTCATTGGGCAATATTACACTTTCGACCTTATATTTATGGAAAACATTTTACAATTAAAACAGACCACAGACCTCTAATATATCTATTTTCAATGGTCAATCCTAGTTCAAAACTGACACGTATGAGGCTCGAATTAGAAGAATATGACTTTACAGTCGAATATTTAAAGGGAAAAGACAATTATGTAGCAGATGCATTATCGAGAATAACTATTAAAGAGCTACAAAGTATTACAGGACATATAATGAAAGTCACTACTAGATATCAAAGTAGACAAAAATTCCGCGCGGAAAATAAAGAAAAAGAGTTGCCTAAGCAAACTATTGAAAAGCTTCTAAGCCCAACGTACATGAAGTCATCAACAATGACGAAGTACGTAAAGTAGTGACCTTGCAGATTAAAAATATGCTATGTCTCTTTAAACATGGTAAGAAAATAATCGCAAGATATAATGTTAGCGATTTATATACTAATGGGATTATTGACTTAGGTCAATTCTTCCAAAGGCTTGAAACGCAAGCCGGTATACATAAAATCAGCCAACTAAAAGTGGCACCGTGGGGAAATATCTTTGAACAAGTTTCAATTGATAATTTTAAAGAAATGGGCAATAAAATATTAAATTCATTGAGAGTAGCGCTACTCAACCCGGTGACCCAAATAAAAAGTTTAAAAGAAAAAGAAGCAATCTTGTCTACATTTCATGATGATCCAATTCAGGGAGGTCATACTGGTATATCAAAAACTTTGGCCAAAGTAAAAAGACACTATTACTGGAAAAATATGTCTAAAGATATAACTGAGTACGTAAGAAAATGTCAAAAATGTCAGAAAGCAAAAATTATAACGCATACAAGGACCCCATTAACAATAACCAATACACCTACAAATGTTTTCGACAGAGTGATAGTGGACACAATTGGTCCACTACCAAAATCAGAAAATGGCAATGAATATGTAGTCACGCTAATATGTGACCTAACAAAATATCTAGTTGCCATACCAGTTGCTAATAAAAACGCAAATACTGTCGCTAAAGCAATTTTTGAATCATTTATTCTGAAGTACGGTCCAATGAAGACGTTCATTACGGACATGGGAACAGAATATAAGAATTCAATTATAAATGACTTGTGCAAATATTTGAATATTAAAAATATAACATCTACCGCACACCACCACCAGACAGTCGGAACAATTGAAAGAAGTCATAGAACTTTTAACGAATACATACGATCCTACATATCGGTTGATAAAACTGATTGGGATGTATGGCTTCAATATTTCGTCTTTTGTTTCAACACGACCCCATCAATGGCACATAATTATTGTCCATATGAGTTAGTATTTGGTAAAACAAATAATTTACCAAAGGAATTTAATAGTATAGATAACATAGAAACAATATATAATATAGATGACTATGCTAAAGAGAGTAAATATAGACTTGAAGTAGCATATAAAAGAGCTAGAATTATGTTAGAAGAAAATAAGCATAGATGTAAAAAATTATATGATCAAAAAGTAAAGAATATAGATATATCCGTAGGGGATAAAGTTTTACTAAAAAACGAAACAGGTCATAAGTTAGACTATAGATACACTGGTCCGTATAAAGTAACGAATATTGGAGATAGAGACAATATTATAATATCCAATAATAAAAATAAGAAGCAAACAGTTCATAAGGATAGATTAAAAAAGTTTATTTCATAATTGAATTTAGTATGGCCATGCATAGATACAAATCTTTTCTATTGATTTTACTTAATTGTCTTAAAAAAAAATTAATTGGTTAAAATTTATTAATTTTATTAAAATAACTTCATATTATTACGTTATTTTTCAAAAGGAGGGAGATGTGGTATGCACACATATTGAGAGTATACTGTTGTGAGTTATAATTAAAAATGCATTGATCGGCAACTTTCTGTTACCGCATAAACATAAACAATGCAACGACACTTTGTCATACGTAGCACAACAAAGTATATGACCTAGTTCAAGTGCAATGGTAATACGATCGCACTTGAACGCAGCAAGCCGCGTAAGCATAAACGCTGGTCGCTGACCGTCGTCTGTCTGCATATGTGCAATGACACACTCCGCCCTTTTACACACGAGTATGTGTATATGTATATTAAGTTTTAAGTATTTTCGACAGCGCTGCCGCTGCTTCCTAGATGAAGCAGCGCCTTAGCAGCGTCTCAAATAGTTAACGTAATATTAAGAAATAATTTGTAAAAAGCAGACACGTTCAAACCGTTGAAGCGGCACCATTGCTGCTTCTAAATTAATAAAGATTTATAAAACCAATCTTACTTCAGTGCAAAAATTGTCAAAAAATGAGTCAAATTTTAAAACTGACATTATGAACAATTTTTTGATGTACAATAAAAATATGATCAATACTATTGACAGAAATGCATAAATTTTGAAAATCTGCTGATTTTTAGCTAAGTTATGGCTTCTCAAAGTTGCAAAAGTCTCAATTTTTTAAACAAAATAACACGTTTTTTCAATTTTTCACTTTCCTTGCCATATTTTCCAAAACATTTAATAAACCTTATATACCGATTTAAAGTATAATAAAGCCGTATCCAGAAATGCATAAATGAGGAAAATCGGCTAAGTTGTGGAAAAGTTATGGTTCCTCGGAGATGAGGAAGATATCAATATGTTTTCAAAACGACGATTTTGACAATTTATAACTATTGTGGCAATATTTTCTAAAATATGGGTCAAAATCAAGTGTGGTAAAGTTTTTTATACTCATTTTAATACCAGAAATCGATAAAGCACAAAAAATTCCGATTTTAAAATTTTCACTTTTTTGGCATTTTTGCTAGTAGTAAATTTGCAAAATTTGTCAAAAAATGGGTCAATAATTGAAACTGAAAGTATTTAAATTTTTTTGACGTAGATTCAAAATATGATAAATACCATTGACAGAAATGCAAAAAATTTGAAAATCGGTTGATTTTTAGCTAAGTTATGGCTTCTCAAAGTTACAAATGTCTCAATTTTTGAAACCAAAAATACGTATGTTTCAATTTATCACTTTCCTTGCCATATTTTTCAAAACATTTAATAAACCTTATATACCGATTTAAAGTATAATAAAAGCCGTATCCAGAAATGCATAAATGAGGAAAATCGGCTTAGTTGTGGAAAAGTTATGGTTCCTCGGAGATGAGAAAGATATCAATATGTTTTCAAAACGACGATTTTGACCATTTATAACTATTGTGGCCATATTTTCTAAAATATGGGTCAAAATCAAGTGTGGTAAAGTTTTTTTATACTCATTTTAATACCAGAAATAGATAAGGCACAAAAAATTCCGATTTTAAAATTTTCAGTTTTTTGGCATTTTTGGTAGGAGTTAATGTGCAAAAATTGTCAAAAAATGAGTCAAATTTTAAAACTGACAATTTGACCAATTTTTTGATGTACAATAAGAATATGATCAATACAATTGACAGAAATGCATAAATTTTGATAATCGGTTGATTTTTAGCTAAGTTATGGCTTCTCAAAGTTGCAAGAGTCTCAATTTTTTAAACCAAAAAACACGTTTTTTAAATTTTTACTTTCCTTGCCAAAACATTTAATAAACCTTATATACCGATTTAAAGTATAATAAAAGCCGTATCCAGAAATGCATAACTGAGGAAAATCGGCTAAGTTGTGGAAAAGTTATGGTTCCTCGGAGATGAGGAAGATATCAATATTTGTTCAAAACGATGATTTTGTCCATTTATAACTATTGTGGCAATATTTTCTAAAATATGGGTCAAAATCAAGTGTGGTAAAGTTTTTTTATACTCATTTTAATACCAGAAATCGATAAGGCTCAAAAAATTCCGATTTTAAAATTTTCATTTTTTTGGCATTTTTGGTAGGAGTTAATGTGCAAAAATGGTCAAAAAATGGGTCAAATTTTAGAACTGACAATTTGACCAATTTTTTGATGTACAATAAAAATATGATCAATACAATTGACAGAAATGCATAAATTTTGAAAATCGGTTGATTTTTAGCTAAGTTATGGCTTCTCAAAGTTGCAAAAGTCTCAATTTTTTAAACAAATTAACACGTTTTTTCAATTTTTCACTTTCCTTGCCATATTTTCCAAAACATTTAATAAACCTTATATACCGATTTAAAGTATAATAAAAGCCGTATCCAGAAAAGCATAAATGAGGAAAATCGGCTAAGTTGTGGAAAAGTTATGGTTGCTCGGAGATGAGGAAGATATCAATATTTGTTCAAAACGACGATTTTGACCATTTATCACTATTGTGGTCATATTTTCTAAAATATGGGTCAAAATCAAGTGTGGTAAAACTTTTTTATACTCATTTTAATACCAGAAATCGATTGGGCACAAAAAATTCCGATATTAAAATTTTCACTTTTTTGACATTTTTGCTAGTAGTAAATTTGCAAAATTTGTCAAAAAATGGGTCAAAAATTAAAACTGAAAGTATTTTAATTTTTTTGACGTAGATTCAAAATATGATAAATACCATTGACAGAAATGCAAAAATTTTGAAAATCGGTTGATTTTTAGCTAAGTTATGGCTTCTCAAAGTTGCAAATGTCTCAATTTTTTAAACCAAAAACACATTTTTTTCAATTTATCACTTTCCTTGCCATATTTTTCAAAACATGTAATAAACCTTATATACCGATTTAAAGTATAATAAAAGCCGTATCCAGAAATGCATAACTGAGGAAAATCGGCTAAGTTGTGGAAAAGTTATGGTTCCTCGGAGATGAGGAAGATATCAATATTTGTTCAAAACGATGATTTTGACCATTTATCACTATTGTGGTCATATTTTCTAAAATATGGGTCAAAATCAAGTGTGGTAAAACTTTTTTATACTCATTTTAATACCAGAAATCGATAATGCACAAAAATTCCGATTTTAAAATTTTCATTTTTTTGGCATTTTTGGTAGGAGTTAATGTGCAAAAATGGTCAAAAAATGGGTCAAATTTTAGAACTGACAATTTGACCAATTTTTTGATGTACAATAAAAATATGATCAATACTATTGACAGAAATGCATAAATTTTGAAAATCGGTTGATTTTTAGCTAAGTTATGGCTTCTCAAAGTTGCAAAAGTCTCAATTTTTTAAACAAATTAACACGTTTTTTCAATTTTTCACTTTCCTTGCCATATTTTCCAAAACATTTAATAAACCTTATATACCGATTTAAAGTATAATAAAAGCCGTATCCAGAAAAGCATAAATGAGGAAAATCGGCTAAGTTGTGGAAAAGTTATGGTTGCTCGGAGATGAGGAAGATATCAATATTTGTTCAAAACGATGATTTTGACCATTTATCACTATTGTGGTCATATTTTCTAAAATATGGGTCAAAATCAAGTGTGGTAAAACTTTTTTATACTCATTTTAATACCAGAAATCGATTGGGCACAAAAAATTCCGATATTAAAATTTTCACTTTTTTGACATTTTTGCTAGTAGTAAATTTGCAAAATTTGTCAAAAAATGGGTCAAAAATTAAAACTGAAAGTATTTTAATTTTTTTGACGTAGATTCAAAATATGATAAATACCATTGACAGAAATGCAAAAATTTTGAAAATCGGTTGATTTTTAGCTAAGTTATGGCTTCTCAAAGTTGCAAATGTCTCAATTTTTTAAACCAAAAACACATTTTTTTCAATTTATCACTTTCCTTGCCATATTTTTCAAAACATGTAATAAACCTTATATACCGATTTAAAGTATAATAAAAGCCGTATCCAGAAATGCATAACTGAGGAAAATCGGCTAAGTTGTGGAAAAGTTATGGTTCCTCGGAGATGAGGAAGATTTCAATATTTGTTCAAAACGATGATTTTGACCATTTATCACTATTGTGGTCATATTTTCTAAAATATGGGTCAAAATCAAGTGTGGTAAAACTTTTTTATACTCATTTTAATACCAGAAATCGATAAGGCTCAAAAAATTCCGATTTTAAAATTTTAATTTTTTTGGCATTTTTGGTAGGAGTTAATGTGCAAAAATTGTCAAAAAATGAGTCAAATTTTAAAACTGACAATATGAACAATTTTTTGATGTACAATAATAATATGATCAATACTATTGACAGAAATGCATAAATTTTGAAAATCGTCTGATTTTTAGCTAAGTTATGGCTTCTCAAAGTTGCAAAAGTCTCAATTTTTTAAACAAAATAACGCGTTTTTTCAATTTTTCACTTTCCTTGCCATATTTTTCAAAACATTTAATAAAAATTATATACCGATTTAGAGTATAATAAAAGCCGTATCCAGAAATGCATAAATGAGGAAAATCGGCTACGTTGTGGAAAAGTTATGGTTGCTCGGAGATGAGGAAGATATCAATATTTGTTTAAAACGATGATTTTGACCATTTATCACTATTGTGGTCATATTTTCTAAAATATGCGTCAAAATCAAGTGTGGTAAAACTTTTTTATACTCATTTTAATACCAGAAATCGATTGGGCACAAAAAATTCCGATATTAAAATTTTCACTTTTTTGACATTTTTGCTAGTAGTAAATTTGCAAAATTTGTCAAAAAATGGGTCAAAAATTAAAACTGAAAGTATTTTAATTTTTTTGACGTAGATTCAAAATTTGATAAATACCATTGACAGAAATGCAAAAATTTTGAAAATCGGTTGATTTTTAGCTAAGTTATGGCTTCTCAAAGTTGCAAATGTCTCAATTTTTTAAACCAAAAACACATTATTTTCAACTTATCACTTTCCTTGCCATATTTTTCAAAACATGTAATAAACCTTATATACCGATTTAAAGTATAATAAAAGCCGTATCCAGAAATGCATAACTGAGGAAAATCGGCTAAGTTGTGGAAAAGTTATGGTTTCTCAAAGATGGGGAAGATATCAATTTTTGTTCAAAACGATGATTTTGTCCATTTATAACTATTGTGGCCATATTTTCTAAAATATGGGTCAAACTCAAGTGTGGTAAAGTTTTTTTATACTCATTTTAATACCAGAAATCGATTGGGCACAAAAAATTCCGATATTAAAATTTTCACTTTTTTGACATTTTTGCTAGTAGTAAATTTGCAAAATTTGTCAAAAAATGGGTCAATAATTAAAGCTGAAAGTATTTAAATTTTTTTGACGTAGATTCAAAATATGATAAATACCATTGACAGAAATGCAAAAATTTTGAAAATCGGTTGATTTTTAGCTAAGTTATGGCTTCTCAAAGTTGCAAATGTCTTAATTTTTTAAACAAAATAACACGTTTTTTCAATTTTTCACTTTCCTTGCCATATTTTTCAAAACATGTAATAAACCTTATATACCGATTTAAAGTATAATAAAAGCCGTATCCAGAAATGCATAAATGAGGAAAATCGGCTACGTTGTGGAAAAGTTATGGTTGCTCGGAGATGAGGAAGATATCAATATTTGTTTAAAACGATGATTTTGACTATTTATCACTATTGTGGTCATATTTTCTAAAATATGCGTCAAAATCAAGTGTGGTAAAACTTTTTTATACTCATTTTAATACCAGAAATCGATTGGGCACAAAAAATTCCGATATTAAAATTTTCACTTTTTTGACATTTTTGCTAGTAGTAAATTTGCAAAATTTGTCAAAAAATGGGTCAATAATTGAAACTGAAAGTATTTAAATTTTTTGACGTAGATTCAAAATATGATAAATACCATTGACAGAAATGAAAAATTTTGAAAATCGGTTGATTTTTAGCTAAGTTATGGCTTCTGCAAGTTGCAAATGTCTCAATTTTTTAAACCAAAAACACGTTTTTTTTTAAATTTATCACTTTCCTGGCCATATTTTTTAAAACATGTAATAAACCTTATATACCGATTTAAAATATAAAAAAAGCCGTATCCAGAAATGCATAACTGAGGAAAATCGGCTAAGTTGTGGAAAAGTTATGGTTTCTCAAAGATGGGGAAGATATCAATTTTTGTTCAAAACGATGATTTTGTCCATTTATAACTATTGTGGCCATATTTTCTAAAATATGGGTCAAAATCAAGTGTGGTAAAGTTTTTTATACTCATTTTAATACCAGAAATCGATAAGGCTCAAAAAATTCCGATTTTAAAATTTTAATTTTTTTGCATTTTTGGTAGGAGTTAATGTGCAAAAATTGTCAAAAAATGAGTCAAATTTTAAAACTGACAATATGAACAATTTTTTGATGTACAATAAAAATATGATCAATACTATTGACAGAAATGCATAAATTTTGAAAATCGGCTGATTTTTAGCTAAGTTATGGCTTCTCAAAGTTGCAAAAGTCTCAATTTTTTAAACAAAATAACGCGTTTTTTCAATTTTTCACTTTCCTTGCCATATTTTTCAAAACATTTAATAAACCTTATATACCGATTTAGAGTATAATAAAAGCCGTATCCAGAAATGCATAAATGAGGAAAATCGGCTACGTTGTGGAAAAGTTATGGTTGCTCGGAGATGAGGAAGATATCAATATTTGTTTAAAACGATGATTTTGACTATTTATCACTATTGTGGTCATATTTTCTAAAATATGCGTCAAAATCAAGTGTGGTAAAACTTTTTTATACTCATTTTAATACCAGAAATCGATTGGGCACAAAAATTCCGATATTAAAATTTTCACTTTTTTGACATTTTTGCTAGTAGTAAATTTGCAAAATTTGTCAAAAAATGGGTCAAAAATTAAAACTGAAAGTATTTTAATTTTTTTGACGTAGATTCAAAATTTGATAAATACCATTGACAGAAATGCAAAAATTTTGAAAATCGGTTGATTTTTAGCTAAGTTATGGCTGCTCAAAGTTGCAAATGTCTCAATTTTTTAAACCAAAAACACGTTTTTTTCAATTTCACTTTCCTTGCCATATTTTTCGAAACATGTCATATTTTCTAAAATATGGGTCAAAATCAAGTGTGGTAAAACTTTTTTATACTCACTTTAATACCAGAAATCGATTGGGCACAAAAAATTCCGATATTAAAATTTTCACTTTTTTGACATTTTTGCTAGTAGTAAATTTGCAAAATTTGTCAAAAAATGGGTCAATAATTGAAACTGAAAGTATTTAAATTTTTTGACGTAGATTCAAAATATGATAAATACCATTGACAGAAATGAAAAATTTTGAAAATCGGTTGATTTTTAGCTAAGTTATGGCTTCTGCAAGTTGCAAATGTCTCAATTTTTTAAACCAAAAACACGTTTTTTTTTAAATTTATCACTTTCCTGGCCATATTTTTTAAAACATGTAATAAACCTTATATACCGATTTAAAATATAAAAAAAGCCGTATCCAGAAATGCATAAATGAGGAAAATCGGCTAAGTTGTTGATAAGTTATGGTTTCTCAAAGATGGGGAAGATATCAATTTTTGTTCAAAACGATGATTTTGTCCATTTATAACTATTGTGGCCATATTTTCTAAAATATGGGTCAAAATCAAGTGTGGTAAAGTTTTTTTATACTCATTTTAATACCAGAAATCGATAAGGCTCAAAAAATTCCGATTTTAAAATTTTAATTTTTTTGCATTTTTGGTAGGAGTTAATGTGCAAAAATTGTCAAAAAATGAGTCAAATTTTAAAACTGACAATATGAACAATTTTTTGATGTACAATAAAAATATGATCAATACTATTGACAGAAATGCATAAATTTTGAAAATCGGCTGATTTTTAGCTAAGTTATGGCTTCTCAAAGTTGAAAAAGTCTCAATTTTTTAAACAAAATAACGCGTTTTTTCAATTTTTCACTTTCCTTGCCATATTTTTCAAAACATTTAATAAACCTTATATACCGATTTAGAGTATAATAAAAGCCGTATCCAGAAATGCATAAATGAGGAAAATCGGCTACGTTGTGGAAAAGTTATAGTTGCTCGGAGATGAGGAAGATATCAATATTTGTTTAAAACGATGATTTTGACTATTTATCACTATTGTGGTCATATTTTCTAAAATATGCGTCAAAATCAAGTGTGGTAAAACTTTTTTATACTCATTTTAATACCAGAAATCGATTGGGCACAAAAAATTCCGATATTAAAATTTTCACTTTTTTGACATTTTTGCTAGTAGTAAATTTGCAAAATTTGTCAAAAAATGGGTCAATAATTGAAACTGAAAGTATTTAAATTTTTTGACGTAGATTCAAAATATGATAAATACCATTGACAGAAATGAAAAATTTTGAAAATCGGTTGATTTTTAGCTAAGTTATGGCTTCTGCAAGTTGCAAATGTCTCAATTTTTTAAACCAAAAACACGTTTTTTTTTAAATTTATCACTTTCCTGGCCATATTTTTTAAAACATGTAATAAACCTTATATACCGATTTAAAATATAAAAAAAGCCGTATCCAGAAATGCATAACTGAGGAAAATCGGCTAAGTTGTTGATAAGTTATGGTTTCTCAAAGATGGGGAAGATATCAATTTTTGTTCAAAACGATGATTTTGTCCATTTATAACTATTGTGGCCATATTTTCTAAAATATGGGTCAAAATCAAGTGTGGTAAAGTTTTTTTATATTCATTTTAATACCAGAAATCGATAAGGCTCAAAAAATTCCGATTTTAAAATTTTAATTTTTTTTGCATTTTTTGTTAGGAGTTAATGTGCAAAAATTGTCAAAAAATGAGTCAAATTTTAAAACTGACAATATGAACAATTTTTTGATGTACAATAAAAATATGATCAATACTATTGACAGAAATGCATAAATTTTGAAAATCGGCTGATTTTTAGCTAAGTTATGGCTTCTCAAAGTTGCAAAAGTCTCAATTTTTTAAACAAAATAACGCGTTTTTTCAATTTTTCACTTTCCTTGCCATATTTTTCAAAACATTTAATAAACCTTATATACCGATTTAGAGTATAATAAAAGCCGTATCCAGAAATGCATAAATGAGGAAAATCGGCTACGTTGTGGAAAAGTTATGGTTGCTCGGAGATGAGGAAGATATCAATATTTGTTTAAAACGATGATTTTGACTATTTATCACTATTGTGGTCATATTTTCTAAAATATGCGTCAAAATCAAGTGTGGTAAAACTTTTTTATACTCATTTTAATACCAGAAATCGATTGGGCACAAAAAATTCCGATATTAAAATTTTCACTTTTTTGACATTTTTGCTAGTAGTAAATTTGCAAAATTTGTCAAAAAATGGGTCAAAAATTAAAACTGAAAGTATTTTAATTTTTTTGACGTAGATTCAAAATTTGATAAATACCATTGACAGAAATGCAAAAATTTTGAAAATCGGTTGATTTTTAGCTAAGTTATGGCTACTCAAAGTTGCAAATGTCTCAATTTTTTAAACCAAAAACACGTTTTTTTCAATTTCACTTTCCTTGCCATATTTTTCGAAACATGTCATATTTTCTAAAATATGGGTCAAAATCAAGTGTGGTAAAACTTTTTTATACTCACTTTAATACCAGAAATCGATTGGGCACAAAAAATTCCGATATTAAAATTTTCACTTTTTTGACATTTTTGCTAGTAGTAAATTTGCAAAATTTGTCAAAAAATGGGTCAATAATTGAAACTGAAAGTATTTAAATTTTTTGACGTAGATTCAAAATATGATAAATACCATTGACAGAAATGAAAAATTTTGAAAATCGGTTGATTTTTAGCTAAGTTATGGCTTCTCCAAGTTGCAAATGTCTCAATTTTTTAAACCAAAAACACGTTTTTTTTAAATTTATCACTTTCCTGGCCATATTTTTTAAAACATGTAATAAACCTTATATACCGATTTAAAATATAAAAAAAGCCGTATCCAGAAATGCATAAATGAGGAAAATCGGCTAAGTTGTTGATAAGTTATGGTTTCTCAAAGATGGGGAAGATATCAATTTTTGTTCAAAACGATGATTTTGTCCATTTATAACTATTGTGGCCATATTTTCTAAAATATGGGTCAAAATCAAGTGTGGTAAAGTTTTTTTATACTCATTTTAATACCAGAAATCGATTGGGCACAAAAAATTCCGATTTTAAAATTTTAATTTTTTTTGCATTTTTGGTAGGAGTTAATGTGCAAAAATTGTCAAAAAATGAGTCAAATTTTAAAACTGACAATATGAACAATTTTTTGATGTACAATAAAAATATGATCAATACTATTGACAGAAATGCATAAATTTTGAAAATCGGCTGATTTTTAGCTAAGTTATGGCTTCTCAAAGTTGCAAAAGTCTCAATTTTTTAAACAAAATAACGCGTTTTTTCAATTTTTCACTTTCCTTGCCATATTTTTCAAAACATTTAATAAACCTTATATACCGATTTAGAGTATAATAAAAGCCGTATCCAGAAATGCATAAATGAGGAAAATCGGCTACGTTGTGGAAAAGTTATTATTCCTCGGAGATGAGGAAGATATCAATATTTGTTCAAAACGATGATTTTGACCATTTATCACTATTGTGGTCATATTTTCTAAAATATGCGTCAAAATCAAGTGTGGTAAAACTTTTTTATACTCATTTTAATACCAGAAATCGATTGGGCACAAAAAATTCCGATATTAAAATTTTCACTTTTTTGACATTTTTGCTAGTAGTAAATTTGCAAAATTTGTCAAAAAATAGGTCAAAAATTAAAACTGAAAGTATTTTAATTTTTTTGACGTAGATTCAAAATTTGATAAATACCATTGACAAAAATGCAAAAATTTTGAAAATCGGTTGATTTTTAGCTAAGTTATGGCTTCTCAAAGTTGCAAATGTCTCAATTTTTTAAACCAAAAACACGTTTTTCTTCAATTTATCACTTTCCTGGCCATATTTTTTAAAACATGTAATAAACCTTATATACCGATTTAAAATATAAAAAAAGCCGTATCCAGAAATGCATAAATGAGGAAAATCGGCTAAGTTGTTGATAAGTCATGGTTTCTCAAAGATGGGGAAGATATCAATTTTTGTTCAAAACGATGATTTTGTCCATTTATAACTATTGTGGCCATATTTTCTAAAATATGGGTCAAAATCAAGTGTGGTAAAGTTTTTTTATACTCATTTTAATACCAGAAATCGATAAGGCTCAAAAAATTCCGATTTTAAAATTTTCATTTTTTTGGCATTTTTGGTAGGAGTTAATGTGCAAAAATTGTCAAAAAATGAGTCAAATTTAAAAATTGACAATATGAACAATTTTTGGATGTACAATAAAAATATGATCAATACTATTGACAGAAATGCATAAATTTTGAAAATCGGCTGATTTTTAGCTAAGTTATGGCTTCTCAAAGTTGCAAAAGTCTCAATTTTTTAAACAAAATAACGCGTTTTTTCAATTTTTCACTTTCCTTGCCATATTTTTCAAAACATTTAATAAACCTTATATACCGATTTAGAGTATAATAAAAGCCGTATCCAGAAATGCATAAATGAGGAAAATCGGCTACGTTGTGGAAAAGTTATGGTTGCTCGGAGATGAGGAAGATATCAATATTTGTTTAAAACGATGATTTTGACCATTTATCACTATTGTGGTCATATTTTCTAAAATATGCGTCAAAATCAAGTGTGGTAAAACTGTTTTATACTCATTTTAATACCAGAAATCGATTGGGCACAAAAAATTCCGATATTAAAATTTTCACTTTTTTGACATTTTTTCTAGTAGTAAATTTGCAAAATTTGTCAAAAAATGGGTCAAAAATTAAAACTGAAAGTATTTTAATTTTTTTGACGTAGATTCAAAATATGATAAATACCATTGACAGAAATGCAAAAATTTTGAAAATCGGTTGATTTTTAGCTAAGTTATGGCTTCTCAAAGTTGCAAATGTCTCAATTTTTTAAACCAAAAACACGTTTTTCTTCAATTTATCACTTTCCTGGCCATATTTTTTAAAACATGTAATAAACCTTATATACCGATTTAAAATATAAAAAAAGCTGTATCCAGAAATGCATAAATGAGGAAAATCGGCTAAGTTGTTGATAAGTCATGGTTTCTCAAAGATGGGGAAGATATCAATTTTTGTTCAAAACGATGATTTTGTCCATTTATAACTATTGTGGCCATATTTTCTAAAATATGGGTCAAAATCAAGTGTGGTAAAGTTTTTTTATACTCATTTTAATACCAGAAATCGATAAGGCTCAAAAAATTCCGATTTTAAAATTTTCATTTTTTTGGCATTTTTGGTAGGAGTTAATGTGCAAAAATTGTCAAAAAATGAGTCAAATTTAAAAATTGACAATATAAACAATTTTTGGATGTACAATAAAAATATGATCAATACTATTGACAGAAATGCATAAATTTTGAAAATCGGCTGATTTTTAGCTAAGTTATGGCTTCTCAAAGTTGCAAAAGTCTCAATTTTTTAAACAAAATAACGCGTTTTTTTCAATTTTTCACTTTCCTTGCCATATTTTTCAAAACATTTAATAAACCTTATATACCGATTTAGAGTATAATAAAAGCCGTATCCAGAAATGCATAAATGAGGAAAATCGGCTACGTTGTGGAAAAGTTATGGTTGCTCGGAGATGGGGAAGATATCAATATTTGTTTAAAACGATGATTTTGACCATTTATCACTATTGTGGTCATATTTTCTAAAATATGCGTCAAAATCAAGTGTGGTAAAACTTTTTTATACTCATTTTAATACCAGAAATCGATTGGGCACAAAAAATTCCGATATTAAAATTTTCATTTTTTGACATTTTTGCTAGTAGTAAATTTGCAAAATTTGTCAAAAAATGGGTCAAAAATTAAAACTGAAAGTATTTTAATTTTTTTGACGTAGATTCAAAATTTGATAAATACCATTGACAGAAATGCAAAAATTTTGAAAATCGGTTGATTTTTAGCTAAGTTATGGCTTCTCAAAGTTGCAAATGTCTCAATTTTGTAAACCAAAAACACGTTTTTCTTCAATTTATCACTTTCCTTGTCATATTTTTCAAAACATGTCATATTTTCTAAAATATGGGTCAAAATCAAGTGTGGTAAAACTTTTTTATACTCACTTTAATACCAGAAATCGATTGGGCACAAAAAATTCCGATATTAAAATTTTCACTTTTTTGACATTTTTGCTAGTAGTAAATTTGCAAAATTTGTCAAAAAATGGGTCAATAATTGAAACTGAAGGTATTTAAATTTTTGGACGTAGATTCAAAATATGATAAATACCATTGACAGAAATGCAAAAATTTTGAAATTCGGTTGATTTTTAGCTAAGTTATGGCTTCTCAAAGTTGCAAATGTCTCAATTTTTTAAACCAAAAACACGTTTTTCTTCAATTTATCACTTTCCTGGCCATATTTTTTAAAACATGTAATAAACCTTATATACCGATTTAAAATATAAAAAAAGCCGTATCCAGAAATGCATAAATGAGGAAAATCGGCTAAGTTGTTGATAAGTTATGGTTTCTCAAAGATGGGGAAGATATCAATTTTTGTTCAAAACGATGATTTTGTCAATTTATAACTATTGTGGCCATATTTTCTAAAATATGGGTCAAAATCAAGTGTGGTAAAGTTTTTTTATACTCATTTTAATACCAGAAATCGATAAGGCTCAAAAAATTCCGATTTTAAAATTTTCATTTTTTTGTCATTTTTGGTAGGAGTTAATGTGCAAAAATTGTCAAAAAATGAGTCAAATTTTAAAACTGACAATATGAACAATTTTATGATGTACAATAAAAATATGATCAATACTATTGACAGAAATGCATAAATTTTGAAAATCGGCTGATTTTTAGCTAAGTTATGGCTTCTCAAAGTTGCAAATGTCTCAATTTTTTAAACCAAAAACACGTTTTTCTTCAATTTATCACTTTCCTGGCCATATTTTTTAAAACATGTAATAAACCTTATATACCGATTTAAAATATAAAAAAGCCGTATCCAGAAATGCATAAATGAGGAAAATCGGCTAAGTTGTTGATAAGTTATGGTTTCTCAAAGATGGGGAAGATATCAATTTTTGTTCAAAACGATGATTTTGTCCATTTATAACTATTGTGGCCATATTTTCTAAAATATGGGTCAAAATCAAGTGTGGTAAAGTTTTTTTATACTCATTTTAATACCAGAAATCGATAAGGCTCAAAAATTCCGATTTTAAAATTTTAATTTTTTTTGCATTTTTGGTAGGAGTTAATGTGCAAAAATTGTCAAAAAATGAGTCAAATTTTAAAACTGACAATATGAACAATTTTTTGATGTACAATAAAAATATGATCAATACTATTGACAGAAATGCATAAATTTTGAAAATCGTCTGATTTTTAGCTAAGTTATGGCTTCTCAAAGTTGCAAAAGTCTCAATTTTTTAAACAAAATAACGCGTTTTTTCAATTTTTCACTTTCCTTGCCATATTTTTCAAAACATTTAATAAACCTTATATACCGATTTAGAGTATAATAAAAGCCGTATCCAGAAATGCATAAATGAGGAAAATCGGCTACGTTGTGGAAAAGTTATGGTTGCTCGGAGATGCGGAAGATATCAATATGTTTTCAAAACGATGATTTTGTCCATTTATAACTATTGTGGTCATATTTTCTTAAATGGGGGCAAAATCAAGTGTGGTTAAGTTTTTTATACTCATTATGATACCAGAAATCGATAAGGCACAAAAAATTCCGATTTTAAAATTTTCACTTTTTTGGCATTTTTGGTAGGAGTTAATGTGCAAAAATGGTCAAAAAATGAGTCAAATTTTAAAACTGACAATATGAACAATTTTTTGATGTACAATAAAAATATGATCACTACTATTGATAGAAATGAATAAATTTTGAAAATCGGTTGATTTTTAGCTAAGTTATGGCTTCTCAAAGTTGCAAAAGTCTCAATTTGTTAAACCAAAAATACGTTTTTCTTCAATTTATCACTTTTCTGGCCATATTTTTTAAAACATGTAATAAACCTTATATACCGATTTAAAATATAATAAAAGCCGTATCCAGAAATGCATAAATGAGGAAAATCGGCTAAGTTGTTGATAAGTTATGGTTTCTCAAAGATGGGGAAGATATCAATTTTTGTTCAAAACGATGATTTTGTCCATTTATAACTATTGTGGCCATATTTTCTACAATATGGGTCAAAATCAAGTGTGGTAAAGTTTTTTTAAACTCATTTTAATACCAGAAATTGATAAGGCACAAGAAATTCCGATTTTAAAATCTTCACTTTTTTGGCATTTTTGGTAGGAGTTAATGTGCAAAAATTGTCAATAAATGAGTCAAATTTTAAAACTGACAATATGAACAATTTTTTGATGTACAATAAAACTATGATCAATACTATTGATAGAAATGGATAAATTTTGAAAATCGTCTGATTTTTAGCTAAGTTATGGCTTCTCAAAGTTGCAAAAGTCTCAATTTTTTAAACAAAATAACACGTTTTTTCAATTTTTCTCTTTTCTTGCCATATTTTTCAAAACATTTAATAAACCTTATATACCGATTTAAAGTATAATAAAAGCCGTATCCAGAAATGCATAAATGAGGAAAATCGGCTAAGTTGTGGAAAAGTTATGGTTCCTCGGAGATGAGGAAGATATCAATATTTGTTCAAAACGATGATTTTGACCATTTATCACTATTGTGGTCATATTTTCTAAAATATGGGTCAAAATCAAGTGTGGTAAATTTTTTTTATACTCATTTTAATACCAGAAATCGATAAGGCACAAGAAATTCCGATTTTAAAATTTTCGCAAAATTTGTCAAAAAATGGGTCAAAAATTGAAACTGAAAGTATTTTAATTTTTTGACGTAGATTCAAAATATGATAAATACCATTGACAGAAATGCAAAAATTTTGAAAATCGGTTGATTTTTAGCTAAGTTATGGCACTGACCATATAACATATAGATGGGACATTTCATACAACGAAAACGGCCACGAAATTTCTTAGCGAGATACCCCAGTTCGATTGCCGACATACTCCAGTTCGAAGCGAACAGCTTCCGACAAGTTCGATCTCTCAATGAGCGAACCTATACTGAGTTAATAGCGTTTTGTACGTCGTCTAGGGCGGACGCTTCGTATAGAGCCCGCATGTTACTCTCATGATCGCAGGTAGAAAGAGCAAATTTGCATGAGACTCTCACAGTGAGAGTCCCTCACAACCAATGCTGTTCGCTGTTGAGAGCTTCCTTCTTGCCTGCCTCTCTCATTCTGTTGCCCATTTTCATAGCTATGACAACAAAAACAAATACACTCTCATCATCTTGTACGTACACAGATTCATCGCTGTGTGTGGGTCCCCAGCCTATTTAATATTTTTGACTTTTGCTGCTGTTCGAGCTCAGCAAAGTCTTTTTCCACTACCTGCGACGGGTCCGACCCATCGCACTGCAAGACGGATCTTTACCCTGTGTTGCGTAGCACAAGTTTACAAGGCGGCATGCCATTATTTTTCTTACAGGGAATTTTTTATTTTGTCATTGCTTTGCATGTCACAGATTCTGAATTGGGCTATCCCACCAGATCAATGCCTGCCAGAATATACAAACACAAGCATAGCTTTTTGTGTGTACACACATGTCTACATGTGTGCGTGACTTTGCTTGGGACTTCTTCTCGATTGCCAAATTATATTTCTAGCTCGACAAAGACTTTTGATGCTTGGGAAGACAATTTGATACCCTGACCTTTCACAAATACATGAATTGCAATTTGTATGGAATTACTAGTATTGCAGCTGCACTTTGTTATCGCACGCACACATGTAGACATGTGTGTACACACAAAAAGCTATGCTTGTGTTTGTATATTCTGGCAGGCATTGATCTGGTGGGATAGCCCAATTCAGAATCTGTGACATGCAAAGCAATGACAAAATAAAAATTCCCTGTAAGAAAAATAATGGCATGCCGCCTTGTAAACTTGTGCTACGCAATACAGGGTAAAGATCCGTCTTGCAGTGCGATGGGTCGGACCCGTCGCAGGTAGTGGAAAAAGACTTTGCTGAGCTCGAACAGCAGCAAAAGTCAAAAATATTAAATAGGCTGGGGACCCACACACAGCGATGAATCTGTGTACGTACAAGATGATGAGAGTGTATTTGTTTTTGTTGTCATAGCTATGAAAATGGTCAACAGAATGAGAGAGGCAGGCAAGAAGGAAGCTCTCAACAGCGAACAGTATTGGTTGTGAGGGACTCTCACTGTGAGAGTCTCATGCAAATTTGCTCTTTCTACCTGCGATCATGAGAGTAACATGCGGGCTCTATACGAAGCGTCCGCCCTAGACGACGTACAAAACGCTATTAACTCAGTATAGGTTCGCTCATTGAGAGATCGAACTTGTCGGAAGCTGTTCGCTTCGAACTGGGGTATGTCGGCAATCGAACTGGGGTATCTCGCTAAGAAATTTTGTGGCCGTTTTCGTTGTATGAAATGTCCCATCTATATGTTATATGGTCAGTGGTTATGGCTTCTCAAAGTTGCAAATGTCTCAGTTTTTTAAACCAAAAACACGTTTTTTTTCAATTTATCACTTTCCTGGCCATATTTTTCAAAACATGTAATAAACCTGTTTTGAGGAGGCCTTTCAATTTAAAGGCACCTTTCATACATACACTCTATTGAATAAAATTACACCTTATTCAATAATAATTAGAACGGTCGCGAAATTCAGTTTGTATTGCAATTTTTATTGGAAGAGAGAGAATAATAGACAAAAAGGGCCACCAACAGATAACCCATCGCAGCATATGGCAACCTCAGGCAGGGCTGCCAGTCTGCGGACGGCTGACATCAGCTGATGGCTGCACATATGAGTTTTGTTTACATTGTGCCGTTGAATTGGCTGCTTCTGCTCCCGACATAGTCCCCCCGTTGGAGGATGAACATCCTTCAACTGAATTTTCCTCGAGGGGTAGAAGCGCCAATTTCCCGACAGCTCTCCTTACGAGTCCTGCTGCAGTCCTGACTATGGCTACACGAACTGTACCATCCTTTCCTGCAATGGTGTTTTCCACCCTGCCGAGACGCCACTGAAGGGGAGGAGTGTTGTCGTCCTTGAGGATCACGATGCTGTTCACCTTCAAATAGATTCGAGCGGAACGCCATTTGCTGCGCTCTTGCAGCAAGGAGAGGTAGTCCAAACTCCATTTACGCCAAAACACTTGCTGCATGCGGCTGATGCGCTGCCATTGACTGAGTCGGTTGGTATTAAGATGCGTGAAGTCAGGCTCGTCAATGACTGACATAGGACCACCAATCAGGAAGTGCCCAGGTGTAAGCACGTCTAAGTCACTGGGGTTTTCTGAAAGTGGACAAAGTGGTCTAGAATTAAGCATACCAGAGATTTCGCAGACCAATGTCCTTAGCTCGCAAAAGGTGGGAGTAGAATTTCCAACTACACGCCGAAAGTGGAACTTCGCCGACTTTACCGCTGCCTCCCAGAGACCACCGAAGTGAGGGGAGCGCGGAGGGATGAAACTCCACCTAATGTTGAGTGACAAACACTTGTTCCATAGCTCAGTGTTTGGAGGATAATCTAAGAATAACTGCCGCAGTTCATTTAACTCATTCCTTGCTCCCACGAAATTAGTAGCGTTGTCGGACCATATCGTGTTTGGTTTTCCCCTAGTGCTGATGAACCTAGTGAGCGCTGCCAGAAACGAAGCTGTTGACAAGTCCTCCACCAACTCCATATGGCAAGCCTTTGTCGAGAAACAGACAAACATTGAGACGTAGCATTTCGTAGGGGGTCGGTTCCGGATTGACGCCTTGACGTAGAAAGGCCCACAAAAGTCAATTCCGGTGACATGAAACGGTCGGCTTCTTTGAACGCGATCTGCAGGTAGCGGGGCCGTGACATGTTCCAACACCTTTGGCTTCAATCGATAGCAGCGGATGCATTTTCCAATTATTGATCCGACTAACCTTCGTCCTCCGATGACCCAAAATCTCTGACGCAAGAGACTCTGGGGACCTGCGTGCAGAAGTTTGTGATGAAAATGCATCACTAAGGCCGTTGTTACTGGATGATTCTTGGGCAGCAATAAAGGATGCATGGCTTCGAAATCCAAATTGAAGTTCTGAAGACGTCCGCCAACGCGCAGCAGACCTTCATCATCCATGAGCGGGTGTAGTGACCAAAGGCTGCTTCTATTTGAGATCTCCTGTCCGGAATTCAAAGCGTCAAACTCAGTAGAAAAATGGACGCGCTGTATGCTCCTTATAAGAAGATGCGTGCCTGCCTTGACGTCATCTACGGTTAATAACTTCTCAGTCGGTTGATGCAATCTTTTTCGATGACAAAAGCGATGTACATATCCAAAGACTCGTTGCAGCTTGCCAAAAGAATTGATGAATTTGCATCCTTCGGATATATCTGCTCTGGTTGAAGACGATAGAACTTGCCTTCTTCTCTCAGGCAATTCTCCCGGCAAAGAGTAGCTCTGCGACCACGATGACTCATCCTGTCGAAGGAAAGCAGGGCCCTCGCACCACAGCGGTGAAATCATCAGCTCAGCTGGTGTACATCCTCGTGATAATATATCTGCTGGGTTCAAATGGGTTGGTACATGGTGCCACACCATTCCATCTGTGAGTTCCTGAATCCGAGCTACCCGATTGGCAACGAACACGTTGAATGCTGAAGGAGACTCTCGAATCCAAGCAAGCACTATCAGTCCAGCAGTAGATTGGACATTTTGGTGGAATAATACCGGCAATGTTGGTGATGAGCTCAGCCAACAAGTGCGCAGCGGCTAATTCCGATTTGGGAACGGAGAGCGTTTTCAACGGAGCAACACGAGATTTGGAGCATAATAGGTGCGAAGTGTGAATCCCTTTGAAAGAGGAACGTGTGTAGACGCATGCCCCATAAGCCGCCATGCTGGCATCACAAAAGGCGTGGATCTCCAACAAAGATCCTGGCTCCATCACAAACCGAGGAAACTTGAAGGAAGCGACTGAAGCTAACTGTCCTGAGTGTTCTAACCATGCGTGATGCAACGCCTGAGGTAGGCTTTCATCCCATCCTAGACTATCTTTCCAAAGAACTTGCATGAATACCTTCAACCTTGTCACTACTGGACCAATCAGACCGAGAGGGTCATAGATCCTTGCAATAGCAGAAAGAATGGCACGTTTGGTAGGCGTCCTTTCGGAGGGGCTTCCAGTCAAGCTGAAAAGCAACTGATCAGAGTTGGTACTCCATGCCAAGCCTAAAGCCTTGGTTATATCTGAACCGTCATGAAACTTTATCATCTTTTCATGATCACTATCTGGTTCTCCTTCTAGTGCTTCTGCGACGTTTGAACACCACTTTCGAATCGGAAAGTGTCCTCTTCTGAGAAGCTCCTTGATCTGAACACGCAGTTTGCCGACTTCTTCCACGGAATTACCTCCTGTGATCAAATCATCCACGTAGAAGTCTCGAGGCAAGATGTTCGCAGCTTCAGGAAACGCGTACTCCTCATCCATTGCAAGTTGCTGCATTGCTCGTATAGCAAGGAATGCGGCAGGCTTAGTTCCATATGTGACCGTCTCTAGCTGGTACACCTGAATTGGTGATGCCGGGTCGTCCCTCCACAAGATGCATTGCAGGAGCTGATCAGGATGAGAAATTCGCACGTATCTATACATCTTGCAGATGTCACCACACAGTGCGACCTTGAAGAAGCGAAACCGGATCAAAGTGCTAAACAACTTAGGCTGAATAGGTGGCCCCGCGAAGAGCAGCTCGTTCAGGGATACTCCAGATGTTGTCTTGGCAGAACCATCAAATACAACTCGAAGTTTGGTAGTTGTGCTGTCTAGTTTCTGAACACAGTGATGCGGCAGAAAATATTGGGGATGGCAGGACTGTTTAGACGAAATTGACATGTGACCTAACTCTGCATACTCCCTCATAAAGGCTACATATTGCTCCTTGATTGCCGGATTGCGGGATAACTTTGATTCCAGTGCTCTGAACCGCCGAAGAGCTCGATCAAAGGAATCTCCAAGGCCATCCAACGAAGCCTTAACGGGCAAATGAACCGAATATTGACCAGACGGGAGTCGGGTGCAATGCTGCTGGAAAAGCTGCTCGCATGCTGAGTCCTCTTCAGAAAGAGCTGGGACGGAACCGCAGCAGCTGTCTACCTCCCAAAACCGTTTTAATAACTCGCTCAGAACCTCGTGTTCGGGTTGCGGAGAGAGACCTGCTGTTGTTGCGGACAGAGAGAGGCTTCTTGAGCTTGGAGACGAGATCCTTCCGGAAACAATCCATCCTAGTTTGGTTTTCTGCAGCACTGGCAAATGACTTGACATTTTGATTTGACCCACGCAGAGAAGATCATAGAATATACCCGCACCAATAAGCATGTCGATTCGCTGACTCTTGAAGAAAAGTGGGTCGGCTAGAGTTATGTTGCTGGGGATTTTCCAGTCCTTCAAATCAATATCAAGCTGCGGCTGGTAGTCAGTGATCGTTGCAGTGACCAACGCTTGAAGAGAAGCGCAGTATCCAGAGCCTTGCGATTGGGCTATTACGTTGACGATCTTCCGAGTAGACAGCGAAGTATCCCCAATGCCTGAAACGACGATGTTTGAATTGCGTCCCTTCAGCTGCAACTGTCCAACTAGCCGGGAGGTTATGAAGTTTGACTGCGACGCAGAGTCCAACAACGCACGACACGGTACGAGTTTTCCAGAACTGGACTTCACAAAAATGATGGCAGTAGCTAGCAGCACAAATTCGTCGCGTGTCGATACTCGGGCTTGACAAGCAGATGCAGGAAGGGCAGCAGGCGTTGAGGTCGATGCAGCTACATGAGCGCTCGTGTCTGCAGAGGTGCTTGTGCCATTGTGCAAGAGGGTGTGGTGCCTTCCTTGACAAAGCCTGCACTGAGATGATTTGCATTGTGACTGTCCATGGCCAGAGCGTAGGCAATTACTGCAGAGCTGCAGTTTTACTGCTTCCTTGTGCCTGTGGGCTGGAGATAACGTGAGGAAAGCAGGGCATCTTGCAAGAGAATGATCTGGAGCATTGCAGAATCCACACAGAGTGGACGAACTTCCTGAGGTGGTAATCGCCGATGTGTACGTTCCCTTCCTGTTGAATGGAGCTCCGAAGTGCAAGTTTGTGCCTTGGTGCTCTTGGATATTTCCATGTTCTCCAACATGCGACATCTCTTCTCAAGGAATGAAGCCATATCTTTCCAACTTGGCAATGATTCGCTCGTTAGTACTTCTTCCCATTTTTCCTGCGCTTGAGGGTCCAACTTTGAAGCGACGAGATGCACCAACAATCCATCAGCGATTTGATCACTGCTCGCCATGGCGCGCAGCGCACGCAAATGCGAATTGAGCTTGTCACTGAGCTCGCGCAGACTGCTTGCTGATCCTTTTTCCACACATCTAGCCCCAAATATTGACCGCACATGTGCCTGGAAGTGAAGTAATTTGTTATCGAAGCGCTTCGTTAAAAGATCAATGGCGGTGTCATAATTGGCCTCAGAAAGATCCAAGGAGCTAATGGTGTTCAATGCTGCTCCAGATAAGCAAGAGCGAAGGTGCTGGAACTTCTCGATGCTGGATAAGTCGTCGTTTCTTCCGATGATGGTATTGTACATGGCTATAAAATCCGGCCAATCGGCATAAGACCCTGAGAATGTTGGAAGTCTCAGCTCTGGCAAACGACTTAAACGTGGCGAAGCTCGGCAGAATCCTCGAGAGTCGATCTCCTTGGCTATCATCGTCGAATTGGGTCCTAATGGCCTTTGCCGGTTTGCTAGGCCTCGTGATAGTTTCGCCTTCAGTTGCACGTAAGTTTGTAGGAATTCCGATCTGGTATCTGAAGTTAGTTCCAGCAAATTGATTCGTTCCAGACTGGTCTGAGCGCTATCAAATTGAGACATTAAAAGCTCAACAGTTCCAATACGAACGGACAGCTCGGATTTGTCGAAGCGGGAAAACTCCTCAGAGTCGCAAAATTTATTCATTGCCTTCAACTGACGATGGATTGATTCAGCTTTGGCTTTGAAAAATGCCATGTCGTTAGTGGGCTCGACACAGCTGATTGTGACGGAATCGTCAATTGTTGCCATCTTCACTTCTTCTTTTGCGAAACTGCGTAAATAAAGAGCGCGAAATAGGTCGATGAACTCGTGACCGTGAACTTGGCACAACAGCTGAACGATAAATAGTTCTGTTTGAAATGTACCGCAATTTCAAACGCACACTGCTCGAACTATTCGTAAGCGCGTAAGTATGTATGCGTGGTTTATGTACGTGCGTGTGGTAAACGGTTATATTAAGAGAATTGTTGCTAGATCAGGTGTTTAACGGATGGTTAAACAGCATAGGAAACTTAAATTCACTTGCTATGAACGTAAGCTGATCTTCTCAATTTCTTATAGTAACACCAACACGAAATAATACCGAACGCGAATTCTTGAGATACGTTTAATATATATTTATTAGGATCACGTCGGGGTCACCAAATCTTTTGAGGAGGTCTTTTAATTTAAAGGCACCTTTCATACATACACTCTATTGAATAAAATTACACCTTATTCAATAATAATTAGAACGGTCGCGAAATTCAGTTTGTATTGCAATTTTTATTGGAAGAGAGAGAATAATAGACGAGAAGGGCCACCAACAGATAACCCATCGCAGCATATGGCAACCTCAGGCAGGGCTGCCAGTCCGCGGACGGCTGACATCAGCTGATGGCTGCACATATGAGTTTTGTTTACATTGTGCCGTTGAATTGGCTGCTTCTGCTCCCGACAAAACCTTATATACCGATTTAAAGTATAATAAAAGCCGTATCCAGGAATGCATAAATGAGGAAAATCGGCTAAGTTGTGGAAAAGTTATGGTTCCTCAAAGATGAGGAAGATATCATTTTTTGTGGAAAACGATGAAATTGACTATTTATCACTATTTTTTGATGTACATTCAAAATATGATCAATACCATTGACAGAAATGCATAAATTTTGAAAATCGGTTGATTTTTAGCTAAGTTATGGCTTCTCAAAGCTGCAAGAGTCTCAATTTTTTAAACCAAATAACACGTTTTTTAAATTTTTCACTTTCCTTGCCATATTTTTCAAAACATTTAATAAACCTTATATACCGATTTATAGTATAATAAAAGCCGTATCCAGAAATGCATAAATGAGGAAAATCGGCTAAGTTGTGGAAAAGTTATGGTTCCTCGGAGATGACGAAGATATCAATATGTTTTCAAAACGATGATTTTGACCATTTATCACTATTGTGGTCATATTTTCTAAAATATGGGTCAAAATCAAGTGTGGTAAAGTTTTTTATACTCATTTTAATACCAGAAATCGTTTGGGCACAAAAAATTCCGATTTTAAAATTTTCACTTTTTTGACATACTTGCTAGTAGTAAATTTTGCAAAATTTGTCAAAAAATGGATCAAAAATTGAAACGGAAAGTATTTTAATTTTTTGACGTAGATTCAAAATATGATAAATACCATTGACAGAAATGCAAAAATTTTGAAAATCGGTTGATTTTTAGCTAAGTTATGGCTTCTCAAAGTTGCAAATGTCTCAATTTTTTAAACCAAAAACACGTTTTTTTTCAATTTATCACTTTCCTTGCCATATTTTTCAAAACATGTAATAAACCTTATATACCGATTTAAAATATAAAAAAAGCCGTATCCAGAAATGCATAAATGAGGAAAATCGGCTAAGTTGTGGAAAAGTTATGGTTCCTCAAAGATGAGGAAGATATCATTTTTTGTGGAAAACGATGAAATTGACTATTTATCACTATTTTTTGATGTACATTCAAAATATGATCAATACCATTGACAGAAATGCATAAATTTTGAAAATCGGTTGATTTTTAGCTAAGTTATGGCTTCTCAAAGCTGCAAGAGTCTCAATTTTTTAAACCAAATAACACGTTTTTTAAATTTTTCACTTTCCTTGCCATATTTTTCAAAACATTTAATAAACCTTATATACCGATTTATAGTATAATAAAAGCCGTATCCAGAAATGCATAAATGAGGAAAATCGGCTAAGTTGTGGAAAAGTTATGGTTCCTCGGAGATGACGAAGATATCAATATGTTTTCAAAACGATGATTTTGTCCATTTATAACTATTGTGGTCATATTTTCTAAAATGGGGGCAAAATCAAGTGTGGTTAAGTTTTTTATACTCATTTTGATACCAGAAATCGATAAGGTACAAAAAATTCCGATTTTAAAATTTTCACTTTTTTGGCATTTTTGGTAGGAGTTAATGTGGAAAAATTGTCAAAAAATGAGTCAAATTTTAAAACTGACAATATGAACATTTTTTTGATGTACAATAAA
The DNA here is from genome assembly GCA_018150725.1 of Drosophila quadrilineata. NCBI lineage: Eukaryota > Metazoa > Arthropoda > Insecta > Diptera > Drosophilidae > Drosophila > Drosophila quadrilineata. The sequence goes on along the minus strand of JAECWN010000227.1, from coordinate 58,266 downwards.
AATATGATCAATACTATTGACAGAAATGCATAAATTTTGAAAATCGGTTGATTTTTAGCTAAGTTATGGCTTCTCAAAGTTGCAAAAGTCTCAATTTTTTAAACAAAATAACACGTTTTTTCAATTTTTCACTTTCCTTGCCATATTTTTCAAAACATTTAATAAAACTTATATACCGATTTAGAGTATTATAAAAGCAGTATCCAGAAATGCATAAATGAGGAAAATCGGCTAAGTTGTGGAAAAGTTATGGTTCCTCAAAGATGAGGAAGATATCATTTTTGTGGAAAACGATGAAATTGACTATTTATCACTATTTTTTGATGTACATTCAAAATATGATCAATACCATTGACAGAAATGCATAAATTTTGAAAATCGGTTGATTTTTAGCTAAGTTATGGCTTCTCAAAGCTGCAAGAGTCTCAATTTTTTAAACCAAATAACACGTTTTTTCAATTTTTCACTTTCCTTGCCATATTTTTCAAAACATTTAATAAACCTTATATACCGATTTAAAGTATAATAAAAGCCGTATCCAGAAATGCATAAATGAGGAAAATCGGCTAAGTTGTGGAAAAGTTATGGTTCCTCGGAGATGACGAAGATATCAATATTTGTTCAAAACGATGATTTTGTCCATTTATAACTATTGTGGTCATATTTTCTAAAATGGGGGCAAAATAAAGTGTGGTTAAGTTTTTTATTCTCATTTTGATACCGGAAATCGATTGGGCACAAAAAATTCCGATTTTAAAATTTTCACTTTTTTGGCATTTTTGGTAGGAGTTAATGTGCAAAAATTGTCAATAAATGAGTCAAATTTTAAAACTGACAATATGAACAATTTTTTGATGTACAATAAAAATATGATCAATACTATTGACAGAAATGCATAAATTTTGAAAATCGGCTGATTTTTAGCTAAGTTATGGCTTCTCAAAGTTGCAAATGTTTCAATTTTTTAAACAAAATAACATGTTTTTTCAATTTTTTACTTTCCTTGCCATATTTTCCAAAACATTTAATAAACCTTATATACCGATTTAAAGTATTATAAAAGCAGTATCCAGAAATGCATAAATGAGGAAAATCGGCTAAGTTGTGGAAAAGTTATGGTTCCTCAAAGATGAGGAAGAAATCATTTTTTGTGGAAAACGATGAAATTGACTATTTATCACTATTTTTTGATGTACATTCAAAATATGATCAATACCATTGACAGAAATGCATAAATTTTGAAAATCGGTTGATTTTTAGCTAAGTTATGGCTTCTCAAAGCTGCAAGAGTCTCAATTTTTTAAACCAAATAACACGTTTTTTCAATTTTTCACTTTCCTTGCCATATTTTTCAAAACATGTAATAAACGTTATATACCGATTTAAAGTATAATAAAAGCCGTATCCAGAAATGCATAAATGAGGAAAATCGGCTAAGTTGTGGAAAAGTTATGGTTCCTCGGAGATGACGAAGATATCAATATTTGTTCAAAACGATGATTTTGTCCATTTATAACTATTGTGGTCATATTTTCTAAAATGGGGGCAAAATAAAGTGTGGTTAAGTTTTTTATACTCATTTTGATACCAGAAATCGATTGGGCACAAAAAATTCCGATATTAAATTTTTCACTTTTTTGGCATTTTTGGTAGGAGTTAATATGCAAAAATTGTCAAAAAATGAATCAAATTTTAAAACTGACAATATGAGCAATTTTTGATGTACAATAAAAATATGATCAATACTATTGACAGAAATGCATAAATTTTGAAAATCGGCTGATTTTTAGCTAAGTTATGGCTTCTCAAAGTTGCAAAAGTCTCAATTTTTTAAACAAAATAACATGTTTTTTCAATTTTTTACTTTCCTTGCCATATTTTCCAAAACATTTAATAAACCTTATATACCGATTTAAAGTATAATAAAAGCCGTATCCAGAAATGCATAAATGAGGAAAATCGGCTATGTTGTGGAAAAGTTATGGTTCCTCGGAGATGAGGAAGATATCAATATTTGTTCAAAACGGTGATTTTGACCATTTATCACTATTGTGGTCATATTTTCTAAAATATGGGTCAAAATCAAGTGTGGTAAAGTTTTTTTATACTCATTTTAATACCAGAAATCGATTGGGCACAAAAAATTCCGATTTTAAAATTTTCACTTTTTTGACATTTTTGCTAGTAGTAAATTTGCAAAATTTGTCAAAAAATGGGTCAAAAATTGAAACTGAAAGTATTTTAATTTTTTTTGACGTAGATTCAAAATATGATAAATACCATTGACAGAAATGCAAAAATTTTGAAAATCGGTTGATTTTTAGCTAAGTTATGGCTTCTCAAAGTTGCAAATGTCTCAGTTTTTTAAACCAAAAACACGTTTTTTTCAATTTATCACTTTCCTGGCCATATTTTTCAAAACATGTAATAAACCTGTTTTGAGGAGGCCTTTTAATTTAAAGGCACCTTTCATACATACACTCTATTGAATAAAATTAAACCTTATTCAATAATAATTAGAACGGTCGCGAAATTCAGTTTGTATTGCAATTTTTATTGGAAGAGAGAGAATAATAGACAAAAAGGGCCACCAACAGATAACCCATCGCAGCATATGGCAACCTCAGGCAGGGCTGCCAGTCTGCGGACGGCTGACATCAGCTGATGGCTGCACATATGAGTTTTGTTTACATTGTGCCGTTGAATTGGCTGCTTCTGCTCCCGACATAGTCCCCCCGTTGGAGGATGAACATCCTTCAACTGAATTTTCCTCGAGGGGTAGAAGCGCCGATTTCCCGACAGCTCTTCTTACGAGTCCTGCTGCAGTCCTGACTATGGCTACACGAACTGTACCATCCTTTCCTGCAATGGTGTTTTCCACCCTGCCGAGACGCCACTGAAGGGGAGGAGTGTTGTCGTCCTTGAGGATCACGATGCTGTTTACCTTCAAATAGATTCGAGCGGAACGCCATTTGCTGCGCTCTTGCAGCAAGGAGAGGTAGTCCAAACTCCATTTACGCCAAAACACTTGCTGCATGCGGCTGATGCGCTGCCATTGACTGAGTCGGTTGGTATTAAGATGCGTGAAGTCAGGCTCGTCAATGACTGACATAGGACCACCAATCAGGAAGTGCCCAGGTGTAAGCACGTCTAAGTCACTGGGGTTTTCTGAAAGTGGACAAAGTGGTCTAGAATTAAGCATACCAGAGATTTCGCAGACCAATGTCCTTAGCTCGCAAAAGGTGGGAGTAGAATTTCCAACTACACGCCGAAAGTGGAACTTCGCCGACTTTACCGCTGCCTCCCAGAGACCACCGAAGTGAGGGGAGCGCGGAGGGATGAAACTCCACCTAATGTTGAGTGACAAACACTTGTTCCATAGCTCAGTGTTTGGAGGATAATCTAAGAATAACTGCCGCAGTTCATTTAACTCATTCCTTGCTCCCACGAAATTAGTAGCGTTGTCGGACCATATCGTGTTTGGTTTTCCCCTAGTGCTGATGAACCTAGTGAGCGCTGCCAGAAACGAAGCTGTTGACAAGTCCTCCACCAACTCCATATGGCAAGCCTTTGTCGAGAAACAGACAAACATTGAGACGTAGCATTTCGTAGGGGGTCGGTTCCGGATTGACGCCTTGACGTAGAAAGGCCCACAAAAGTCAATTCCGGTGACATGAAACGGTCGGCTTCTTTGAACGCGATCTGCAGGTAGCGGGGCCGTGACATGTTCCAACACCTTTGGCTTCAATCGATAGCAGCGGATGCATTTTCCAATTATTGATCCGACTAACCTTCGTCCTCCGATGACCCAAAATCTCTGACGCAATGACGCCAAGAGACTCTGGGGACCTGCATGCAGAAGTTTGTGATGAAAATGCATCACTAAGGCCGTTGTTACTGGATGATTCTTGGGCAGCAATAAAGGATGCATGGCTTCGAAATCCAAATTGAAGTTCTGAAGACGTCCGCCAACGCGCAGCAGACCTTCATCATCCATGAGCGGGTGTAGTGACCAAAGGCTGCTTCTATTTGAGATCTCCTGTCCGGAATTCAAAGCGTCAAACTCAGTAGAAAAAATGGACGCGCTGTATGCTCCTTATAAGAAGATGCGTGCCTGCCTTGACGTCATCTACGGTTAATAACTTCTCAGTCGGTTGATGCAATCTTTTTCGATGACAAAAGCGATGTACATATCCAAAGACTCGTTGCAGCTTGCCAAAAGAATTGATGAATTTGCATCCTTTGGATATATCTGCTCTGGTTGAAGACGATAGAACTTGCCTTCTTCTCTCAGGCAATTCTCCCGGCAAAGAGTAGCTCTGCGACCACGATGACTCATCCTGTCGAAGGAAAGCAGGGCCCTCGCACCACAGCGGTGAAATCATCAGCTCAGCTGGTGTACATCCTCGTGATAATATATCTGCTGGGTTCAAATGGGTTGGTACATGGTGCCACACCATTCCATCTGTGAGTTCCTGAATCCGGGCTACCCGATTGGCAACGAACACGTTGAATGCTGAAGGAGACTCTCGAATCCAAGCAAGCACTATCAGTCCAGCAGTAGATTGGACATTTTGGTGGAATAATACCGGCAATGTTGGTGATGAGCTCAGCCAACAAGTGCGCAGCGGCTAATTCCGATTTGGGAACGGAGAGCGTTTTCAACGGAGCAACACGAGATTTGGAGCATAATAGGTGCGAAGTGTGAATCCCTTTGAAAGAGGAACGTGTGTAGACGCATGCCCCATAAGCCGCCATGCTGGCATCACAAAAAGGCGTGGATCTCCAACAAAGATCCTGGCTCCATCACAAACCGAGGAAACTTGAAGGAAGCGACTGAAGCTAACTGTCCTGAGTGTTCTAACCATGCGTGATGCAACGCCTGAGGTAGGCTTTCATCCCATCCTAGACTATCTTTCCAAAGAACTTGCATGAATACCTTCAACCTTGTCACTACTGGACCAATCAGACCGAGAGGGTCATAGATCCTTGCAATAGCAGAAAGAATGGCACGTTTGGTAGGCGTCCTTTCGGAGGGGCTTCCAGTCAAGCTGAAAAGCAACTGATCAGAGTTGGTACTCCATGCCAAGCCTAAAGCCTTGGTTATATCTGAACCGTCATGAAACTTTATCATCTTTTCATGATCACTATCTGGTTCTCCTTCTAGTGCTTCTGCGACGTTTGAACACCACTTTCGAATCGGAAAGTGTCCTCTTCTGAGAAGCTCCTTGATCTGAACACGCAGTTTGCCGACTTCTTCCACGGAATTACCTCCTGTGATCAAATCATCCACGTAGAAGTCTCGAGGCAAGATGTTCGCAGCTTCAGGAAACGCGTACTCCTCATCCATTGCAAGTTGCTGCATTGCTCGTATAGCAAGGAATGCGGCAGGCTTAGTTCCATATGTGACCGTCTCTAGCTGGTACACCTGAATTGGTGATGCCGGGTCGTCCCTCCACAAGATGCATTGCAGGAGCTGATCAGGATGAGAAATTCGCACGCATCTATACATCTTGCAGATGTCACCACACAGTGCGACCTTGAAGAAGCGAAACCGGATCAAAGTGCTAAACAACTTAGGCTGAATAGGTGGCCCCGCGAAGAGCAGCTCGTTCAGGGATACTCCAGATGTTGTCTTGGCAGAACCATCAAATACAACTCGAAGTTTGGTAGTTGTGCTGTCTAGTTTCTGAACACAGTGATGCGGCAGAAAATATTGGGGATGGCAGGACTGTTTAGACGAAATTGACATGTGACCTAACTCTGCATACTCCCTCATAAAGGCTACATATTGCTCCTTGATTGCCGGATTGCGGGATAACTTTGATTCCAGTGCTCTGAACCGCCGAAGAGCTCGATCAAAGGAATCTCCAAGGCCATCCAACGAAGCCTTAACGGGCAAATGAACCGAATATTGACCAGACGGGAGTCGGGTGCAATGCTGCTGGAAAAGCTGCTCGCATGCTGAGTCCTCTTCAGAAAGAGCTGGGACGGAACCGCAGCAGCTGTCTACCTCCCAAAACCGTTTTAATAACTCGCTCAGAACCTCGTGTTCGGGTTGCGGAGAGAGACCTGCTGTTGTTGCGGACAGAGAGAGGCTTCTTGAGCTTGGAGACGAGATCCTTCCGGAAACAATCCATCCTAGTTTGGTTTTCTGCAGCACTGGCAAATGACTTGACATTTTGATTTGACCCACGCAGAGAAGATCATAGAATATACCCGCACCAATAAGCATGTCGATTCGCTGACTCTTGAAGAAAAGTGGGTCGGCTAGAGTTATGTTGCTGGGGATTTTCCAGTCCTTCAAATCAATATCAAGCTGCGGCTGGTAGTCAGTGATCGTTGCAGTGACCAACGCTTGAAGAGAAGCGCAGTATCCAGAGCCTTGCGATTGGGCTATTACGTCGACGATCTTCCGAGTAGACAGCGAAGTATCCCCAATGCCTGAAACGACGATGTTTGAATTGCGTCCCTTCAGCTGCAACTGTCCAACTAGCCGGGAGGTTATGAAGTTTGACTGCGACGCAGAGTCCAACAACGCACGACACGGTACGAGTTTTCCAGAACTGGACTTCACAAAAATGATGGCAGTAGCTAGCAGCACAAATTCGTCGCGTGTCGATACTCGGGCTTGACAAGCAGATGCAGGAAGGGCAGCAGGCGTTGAGGTCGATGCAGCTACATGAGCGCTCGTGATCTGGAGCATTGCAGAATCCACACAGAGTGGACGAACTTCCTGAGGTGGTAATCGCCGATGTGTACGTTCCCTTCCTGTTGAATGGAGCTCCGAAGTGCAAGTTGGGTGCCTTGGTGCTCTTGGATATTTCCATGTTCTCCAGCATGCGACATCTCTTCTCAAGGAATGAAGCCATATCTTTCCAACTTGGCAATGATTCGCTCGTTAGTACTTCTTCCCATTTTTCCTGCGCTTGAGGGTCCAACTTTGAAGCGACGAGATGCACCAACAATCCATCAGCGATTTGATCACTGCTCGCCATGGCGCGAAGCGCACGCAAATGCGAATTGAGCTTGTCACTGAGCTCGCGCAGACTGCTTGCTGATCCTTTTTCCACACATCTAGCCCCAAATATTGACCGCACATGTGCCTGGAAGTGAAGTAATTTGTTATCGAAGCGCTTCGTTAAAAGATCAATGGCGGTGTCATAATTGGCCTCAGAAGGATCCAAGGAGCTAATGGTGTTCAATGCTGCTCCAGATAAGCAAGAGCGAAGGTGCTGGAACTTCTCGATGCTGGATAAGTCGTCGTTTCTTCCGATGATGGTATTGTACATGGCTATAAAATCCGGCCTATCGGCATAAGACCCTGAGAATGTTGGAAGTCTCAGCTCTGGCAAACGACTTAAACGTGGCGAAGCTCGGCAGAATCCTCGAGAGTCGATCTCCTTGGCTATCATCGTCGAATTGGGTCCTAATGGCCTTTGCCGGTTTGCTAGGCCTCGTGATAGTTTCGCCTTCAGTTGCACGTAAGTTTGTAGGAGTTCCGATCTGGTATCTGAAGTTAGTTCCAGCAAATTGATTCGTTCCAGACTGGTCTGAGCGCTATCAAATTGAGACATTAAAAGCTCAACAGTTCCAATACGAACGGACAGCTCGGATTTGTCGAAGCGGGAAAACTCCTCAGAGTCGCAAAATTTATTCATTGCCTTCAACTGACGATGGATTGATTCAGCTTTGGCTTTGAAAAATGCCATGTCGTTAGTGGGCTCGACACAGCTGATTGTGACGGAATCGTCAATTGTTGCCATCTTCACTTCTTCTTTTGCGAAACTGCGTAAATAAAGAGCGCGAAATAGGTCGATGAACTCGTGACCGTGAACTTGGCACAACAGCTGAACGATAAATAGTTCTGTTTGAAATGTACCGCAATTTCAAACGCACACTGCTCGAACTATTCGTAAGCGCGTATGTATGTATGCGTGGATTATGTACGTGCGTGTGTGTGTGTGTGGCGAATGTGCACAACACAGCGTAAACGGTTTTATTAAGAGAATTGTTGCTAGATCAGGTGTTTAACGGATGGTTAAACAGCATAGGAAACTTAAATTCACTTGCTATGAACGTAAGCTGATCTTCTCAATTTCTTATAGTAACACCAACACGAAATAATACCGAACGCGAATTCTTGAGATACGTGATATTCAAATATGTTTAAATATATATTTATTTGGAACACGTCGGGGTCACCAAATCTTTTGAGGAGGCCTTTTAATTTAAAGGCACCTTTCATACATACACTCTATTGAATAAAATTACACCTTATTCAATAATAATTAGAACGGTCGCGAAATTCAGTTTGTATTGCAATTTTTATTGGAAGAGAGAGAATAATAGACGAGAAGGGCCACCAACAGATAACCCATCGCAGCATATGGCAACCTCAGGCAGGGCTGCCAGTCCGCGGACGGCTGACATCAGCTGATGGCTGCACATATGAGTTTTGTTTACATTGTGCCGTTGAATTGGCTGCTTCTGCTCCCGACAAAACCTTATATACCGATTTAAAGTATAATAAAAGCCGTATCCAGAAATGCATAAATGAGAAAAATCGGCTAAGTTGTGGAAAAGTTATGGTTGCTCGGAGATGAGGAAGATATCAATATTTGTTCAAAACGATGATTTTGACCATTTATCACTATTGCGGTCATATTTTCTAAAATATGGGTCAAAATCAAGTGTGGTAAAGTTTTTTTATACTCATTTTAATACCAGAAATCGATTGGGCACAACAAATTCCGATTTTAAAATTTTCCCTTTTTTGACATTTTTGCTAGTAGTAAATTTGCAAAATTTGTCAAAAAATGGGTCAAAAATTAAAACTGAAAGTATTTTAATTTTTTTGACGTAGATTCAAAATATGATAAATACCATTGACAGAAATGCAAAAATTTTGAAAATCGGTTGATTTTTAGCTAAGTTATGGCTTCTCAAAGTTGCAAATGTCTCAATTTTTTAAACCAAAAACACGTTTTTTTTTAATTTATTACTTTCCTTGCCATATTTTTCAAAACATGTAATAAACCTTATATACTGATTTAAAGTTTAATAAAAGCCGTATCCAGAAATGCATAAATGAGGAAAATCGGCTAAGTTGTGGAAAAGTTATGGTTGCTCGGAGATGAGGAAGATATCAATATTTGTTCAAAACGATGATTTTGACCATTTATCACTATTGTGGTCATATTTTCTAAAATATGGGTCAAAATCAAGTGTGGTAAAGTTTTTTATACTCATTTTAATACCAGAAATCGATTGGGCACAAAAAATTCCGATTTTAAAATTTTCACTTTTTTGACATTTTTGCTAGTAGTAAATTTGCAAAATTAGTTAAAAAATGGGTCAAAAATTGAAACTGAAAGTATTTTAATTTTTTTGACTTAGATTCAAATTATGATAAATACCATTGACAGAAAAGCAAAAATTTTGAAAATCGGTTGATTTTTAGCTAAGTTATGGCTTCTCAAAGTTGCAAATGTCTCAGTTTTTTAAACCAAAAACACGTTTTTATTTCAATTTATCACTTTCCTGGCCATATTTTTCAAAACATGTAATAAACCTTATATACCGATTTAAAATATAAAAAAAGCCGTATCCAGAAATGCATAAATGAGGAAAATCGGCTAAGTTGTTGATAAGTTATGGTTTCTCAAAGATGGGGAAGATATCAATATGTTTTCAAAACGATGACTTTGACCATTTATAACTATTGTGGCTATATTTTCTAAAATATGGGTCAAAATCAAGTGTGGTAAAGTTTTTTTATACTCATTTTAATACCAGAAATCGATAAGGCACAAAAAATTCCGATTTTAAAATTTTCACTTTTTTGGCATTTTTGGTAGGAGTTAACGTGCAAAAATTTTCAAAAAATTAGTCAAATTTTAAAACTGACAATATGAACAATTTTTTGATGTACAATAAAAATATGATCAATACTATTGATAGAAATGCATAAATTTTGAAAATCGGCTGATTTTTAGCTAAGTTATGGCTTCTCAAAGTTGCAAATGTCTCAGTTTTTTAAACCAAAAACACGTTTTTTTTCAATTTATCACTTTCCTGGCCATATTTTTCAAAACATGTAATAAACCTTATATACCGATTTAAAATATAAAAAAAGCCGTATCCAGAAATGCATAAATGAGGAAAATCGGCTAAGTTGTTGATAAGTTATGGTTTCTCAAAGATGGGGAAGATATTAATTTTTGTTCAAAACGATGATTTATTTATAACAATTGTGGCCATATTTTCTAAAATATGGGTCAAAATCAAGTGTGGTAAAGTTTTTTATACTCATTTTAATACCAGAAATCGATTGGGCACAAAAAATTCCGATTTTAAAATTTTCACTTTTTTGACATTTTTGCTAGTAGTAAGTTTGCAAAATTTGTGAAAAAATGGTTCAAAAATTGAAACTGAAAGTATTTTAATTTTTTTGACGTAGATTCAAAATGTGATAATTACCATTGACAGAAATGCAAAAATTTTGAAAATCGGTTGATTTTTAGCTAAGTTATGGCTTCTCAAAGTTGCGAATGTCTCAGATTTTTAAACCAAAAACACATTTTTTTTCAATTTATTACTTTCCTGGCCATATTTTTCAAAACATGTAATAAACCTTATATTCCTGTTTAAAATATAAAAAAAGCCGTATCCAGAAATGCATAAATGAGGAAAATCGGCTAAGTTGTTGATAAGTTATGGTTTCTCAAAGATGGGGAAGATAACAATTTTTGTTCAAAACGATGATTTGTCCATTTATAACTATTGTGGCCATATTTTCTAAAATATGGGTCAAAATCAAGTGTGGTAAAGTTTTTTTATACTCATTTTAATACCAGAAATCGATAAGGCACAAAAAATTACGATTTTAAAATTTTCACTTTTTTGGCATTTTCTGTAGGAGTTAATGTGCAAAAATTGTCAAAAAATGAGTCAAATTTTAAAACTGACAATATGAACAATTTTTTGATGTACAATAAAAATATGATCAATACTATTGATAGAAATGAATAAATTTTGAAAATCGGCTAATTTTTAGCTAAGTTATGGCTTCTGAAAGTTGCAAAAGTCTCAATTTATTAAACAAAATAACACGTTTTTTCAATTTTTCACTTTCCTTGCCATATTTTTAAAAACATGTAATAAACCTTATATACCGATTTAAAGTATAATAAAAGCCGTATCCAGAAATGCATTAATGAAGAAAATCGGCTAAGTTGTGGAAAAGTTATGGTTTCTCAAAGATGGGGAAGATATCAATATGTTTTCAAAACGATGACTTTGACCATTTATAACTATTGTGGCCATATTTTCTAAAATATGGGTCAAAATCAAGTGTGGTAAAGTTTTTTTTATACTCATTTTAATACCAGAAATCGATAAGGCACAAAAAATTCCGATTTTAAAATTTTCACTTGTTTGGCATTTTTGGTAGGAGTTAACGTGCAAAAATTTTCAAAAAATTAGTCAAATTTTAAAACTGACAATATGAACAATTTTTTGATGTACAATAAAAATATGATCAATACTATTGATAGAAATGCATAAATTTTGAAAATCGGCTGATTTTTAGCTAAGTTATGGCTTCTCAAAGTTGCAAAAGTCTCAATTTTTTAAACAAAATAACACGTTTTTTTCAATTTTTCACTTTCTTGCCATATTTTCCAAAACATTTAATAAACCTTATATACCGATTTAAAGTATAATGAAAGCCGTATCCAGAAATGCATAAATGAGGAAAATCGGCTAAGTTGTGGAAAAGTTATGGTTCCTCGGAGATAAGGAAGATATCAATATTTGTTCAAAACGATGATTTTGACCATTTATCACTATTGTGGTCATATTTTCTAAAATATGGGTCAAAATCAAGTGTGGTAAAGGTTTTTTATACTCATTTTAATACCAGAAATCGATAAGGCACAAAAAATTCCGATTTTAAAATTTTCACTTTTTTGGCATTTTTGGTAGGAGTTAATTTGCAAAATTTGTCTAAAAATGGGTCAAATTTTAAAACTGACAATATGAACAATTTTGTGATGTACAATAAAAATATGATCAATACTATTGACAGAAATGCAAAAATTTTGAAAATCGGTTGATTTTTAGCTAAGTTATGGCTTCTCAAAGTTGCAAAAGTCTCAATTTTTAAACAAAATAACACGTTTTTTCAATTTTTCACTTTTTTGCCATATTTTCCAAAACATTTAATAAACCTTATATACCGATTTAAAGTATAATAAAAGCCGTATCCAGAAATGCATAAATGAGGAAAATCGGCCAAGTTGTGGAAAAGTTATGGTTCCTCGGAGATGAGGAAGATATCAATATTTGTTCAAAACGATGATTTTGACCATTTATCACTATTGTGGTCATATTTTCTAAAATATGGGTCAAAATCAAGTGTGGTAAAGTTTTTTTATACTCATTTTAATACCAGAAATCGATTGGGCACAACAAATTCCGATTTTAAAATTTTCCCTTTTTTGACATTTTTGGTAGGAGTTAATGTGCAAAAATGGTCAAAAAATGGGTCAAAATTAAATACTGACAGTATGAACAATTTTGTGATGTACAATAAAAATATGATCAATACTATTAATAGAAATGCATAAATTTTGAAAATCGGTTGATTTTTAGCTAAGTTATGGCTTCTCAAAGTTGCAAAAGTCTCAATTTTTAAACAAATTAACACGTTTTTTCAATTTTTCACTTTCCTTGCCATATTTTCCAAAACATTTAATAAACCTTATATACCGATTTAAAGTATAATAAAAGCCGTATCCAGAAATGCATAAATGAGGAAAATCGGCTAAGTTGTGGAAAAGTTATGGTTCCTCGGAGATAAGGAAGATATCAATATTTGTTCAAAACGATGATTTTGACCATTTATCACTATTGTGGTCATATTTTCTAAAATATGGGTCAAAATCAAGTGTGGTAAAGTTTTTTTATACTCATTTTAATACCAGAAATCGATAAGGCACAAAAAATTCCGATTTTAAAATTTTCACTTTTTTGGCATTTTTGGTAGGAGTTAACGTGCAAAAATTTTCAAAAAATTAGTCAAATTTTAAAACTGACAATATGAACAATTTTTTGATGTACAATAAAAATATGATCAATACTATTGATAGAAATGCATAAATTTTGAAAATCGGCTGATTTTTAGCTAAGTTATGGCTTCTCAAAGTTGCAAATGTCTCAGTTTTTTAAACCAAAAACACGTTTTTTTTCAATTTATCACTTTCCTGGCCATATTTTTCAAAACATGTAATAAACCTTATATACCGATTTAAAATATAAAAAAAGCCGTATCCAGAAATGCATAAATGAGGAAAATCGGCTAAGTTGTTGATAAGTTATGGTTTCTCAAAGATGGGGAAGATATCAATTTTTGTTCAAAACGATGATTTATTTATAACAATTGTGGCCATATTTTCTAAAATATGGGTCAAAATCAAGTGTGGTAAAGTTTTTTATACTCATTTTAATACCAGAAATCGATTGGGCACAAGAAATTCCGATTTTAAAATTTTCACTTTTTTGACATTTTTGCTAGTAGTAAGTTTGCAAAATTTGTCAAAAAATGGTTCAAAAATTGAAACTGAAAGTATTTTAATTTTTTTGACGTAGATTCAAAATGTGATAATTACCATTGACAGAAATGCAAAAATTTTGAAAATCGGTTGATTTTTAGCTAAGTTATGGCTTCTCAAAGTTGCGAATGTCTCAGATTTTTAAACCAAAAACACATTTTTTTTCAATTTATCACTTTCCTGGCCATATTTTTCAAAACATGTAATAAACCTTATATTCCTGTTTAAAATATAGAAAAAGCCGTATCCAGAAATGCATAAATGAGGAAAATCGGCTAAGTTGTTGATAAGTTATGGTTTCTCAAAGATGTGGAAGATAACAATTTTTGTTCAAAACGATGATTTTGTCCATTTATAACTATTGTGGCCATATTTTCTAAAATATGGGTCAAAATCAAGTGTGGTAAAGTTTTTTTATACTCATTTTAATACCAGAAATCGATAAGGCACAAAAAATTACGATTTTAAAATTTTCACTTTTTTGGCATTTTTTGTAGGAGTTAATGTGCAAAAATTGTCAAAAAATGAGCCAAATTTTAAAACTGACAATATGAACAATTTTTTGATGTACAATAAAAATATGATCAATACTATTGATAGAAATGAATAAATTTTGAAAATCGGCTAATTTTTAGCTAAGTTATGGCTTCTGAAAGTTGCAAAAGTCTCAACTTTTTAAACAAAATAACACGTTTTTTCAATTTTTCACTTTCCTTGCCATATTTTTAAAAACATGTAATAAACCTTATATACCGATTTAAAGTATAATAAAAGCCGTATCCAGAAATGCATTAATGAGGAAAATCGGCTAAGTTGTGGAAAAGTTATGGTTTCTCAAAGATGGGGAAGATATCAATATGTTTTCAAAACGACGACTTTGACCATTTATTACTATTGTGGCCATATTTTCTAAAATATGGGTCAAAATCAATTGTGGTAAAGTTTTTTTTATACTCATTTTAATACCAGAAATCGATAAGGCACAAAAAATTCCGATTTTAAAATTTTCACTTGTTTGGCATTTTTGGTAGGAGTTAACGTGCAAAAATTTTCAAAAAATTAGTCAAATTTTAAAACTGACAATATGAACAATTTTTTGATGTACAATAAAAATATGATCAATACTATTGATAGAAATGCATAAATTTTGAAAATCGGCTGATTTTTAGCTAAGTTATGGCATCTCAAAGTTGCAAAAGTCTCAAATTTTTAAACAAAATAACACGTTTTTTCAATTTTTCACTTTCTTGCCATATTTTCCAAAACATTTAATAAACCTTATATACCGATTTAAAGTATAATGAAAGCCGTATCCATAAATGCATAAATGAGGAAAATCGGCTAAGTTGTGGAAAAGTTATGGTTCCTCGGAGATAAGGAAGATATCAATATTTGTTCAAAAAGATGATTTTGACCATTTATCACTATTGTGGTCATATTTTCTAAAATATGGGTCAAAATCAAGTGTGGTAAAGGTTTTTAATACTCATTTTAATACCAGAAATCGATAAGGCACAAAAAATTCCGATTTTAAAATTTTCACTTTTTTGGCATTTTTGGTAGGAGTTAATTTGCAAAATTTGTCTAAAAATGGGTCAAATTTTAAAACTGACAATATGAACTATTTTGTGATGTACAATAAAAATATGATCAATACTATTGATAGAAATGCATAAATTTTGAAAATCGGTTGATTTTTAGCTAAGTTATGGCTTCTCAAAGTTGCAAAAGTCTCAATTTTTAAACAAAATAACACGATTTTTCAATTTTTCACTTTTTTGCCATATTTTCCAAAACATTTAATAAACCTTATATACCGATTTAAAGTATAATAAAAGCCGTATCCAGAAATGCATAAATGAGGAAAATCGGCTAAGTTGTGGAAAAGTTATGGTTCCTCGGAGATAAGGAAGATATCAATATTTGTTCAAAACGATGATTTTGACCATTTATCACTATTGTGGTCATATTTTCTAAAATATGGGTCAAAATCAAGTGTGGTAAAACTTTTTTATACTCATTTTAATACCAGAAATCGATTGGGCACAAAAAATTCCGATATTAAAATTTTCACTTTTCTGACATTTTTGCTAGGAGTAAATTTGCAAAATTTGTCTAAAAATGGGTCAAAAATTAAAACTGAAAGTATTTTAATTTTTTTGACGTTGATTCAAACTATGATAAATAACATTGACAGAAATGCAAAAATTTTGAAAATCGGTTGATTTTTAGCTAAGTTATGGCTTCTCAAAGTTGCAAATGTCTCAATTTTTTAAACCAAAAACACGTTTTTTTTCAATTTATCACTTTCCTGGCCATATTTTTCAAAACATGTAATAAACCTTATATACCGATTTAAAATATAAAAAAAGCCGTATCCAGAAATGCATAAATGAGGAAAATCGGCTAAGTTGTTGATAAGTTATGGTTTCTCAAAGATGGGGAAAATATCAATTTTTGTTCAAAACGATGATTTATTTATAACAATTGTGGCCATATTTTCTAAAATATGGGTCAAAATCAAGTGTGGTAAAGTTTTTTATACTCATTTTAATACCAGAAATCGATTGGGCACAAAAAATTCCGATTTTAAAATTTTCACTTTTTTGACATTTTTGCTAGTAGTAAGTTTGCAAAATTTGTCAAAAAATGGTTCAAAAATTGAAACTGAAAGTATTTTAATTTTTTTGACGTAGATTCAAAATGTGATAATTACCATTGACAGAAATGCAAAAATTTTGAAAATCGGTTGATTTTTAGCTAAGTTATGGCTTCTCAAAGTTGCGAATGTCTCAGATTTTTTAAACCAAAAACACATTTTTTTCAATTTATCACTTTCCTGGCCATATTTTTCAAAACATGTAATAAACCTTATATTCCTGTTTAAAATATAAAAAAAGCCGTATACAGAAATGCATAAATGAGGAAAATCGGCTAAGTTGTTGATAAGTTATGGTTTCTCAAAGATGTGGAAGATAACAATTTTTGTTCAAAACGATGATTTTGTCCATTTATAACTATTGTGGCCATATTTTCTAAAATATGGGTCAAAATCAAGTGTGGTAAAGTTTTTTTATACTCATTTTAATACCAGAAATCGATAAGGCACAAAAAATTCCGATTTTAAAATTTTCACTTGTTTGGCATTTTTGGTAGGAGTTAACGTGCAAAAATTTTCAAAAAATTAATCATATTTTAAAACTGACAATATGAACAATTTTTTGATGTACAATAAAAATATGATCAATACTATTGATAGAAATGCATAAATTTTGAAAATCGGCTGATTTTTAGCTAAGTTATGGCTTCTCAAAGTTGCAAAAGTCCCAAATTTTTAAACAAAATAACACGTTTTTTCAATTTTTCACTTTTTTGCCATATTTTCCAAAACATTTAATAAACCTTATATACCGATTTAAAGTATAATAAAAGCCGTATCCAGAAATGCATAAATGAGGAAAATCGGCTAAGTTGTGGAAAAGTTATGGTTCCTCCGAGATAAGGAAGATATCAATATTTGTTCAAAACGATGATTTTGACCATTTATCACTATTGTGGTCATATTTTCTAAAATATGGGTCAAAATCAAGTGTGGTAAAGTTTTTTTATACTCATTTTAATACCAGAAATCGATTGGGCACAACAAATTCCGATTTTAAAATTTTCCCTTTTTTGACATTTTTGCTAGTAGTAAATTTGCAAAATTTGTCTAAAAATGGGTCAAAAATTAAAACTGAAAGTATTTTAATTTTTTTGACGTAGATTCAAAATATGATAAATACTATTGACAGAAATGCAAAAATTTTGAAAATCGGTTGATTTTTAGCTAAGTTATGGCTTCTCAAAGTTGCAAATGTCTCAATTTTTTAAACCAAAAACACGTTTTTTTTTCAATGTATTACTTTCCTTGCCATATTTATCAAAACGTGTAATAAACCTTATATACCGATTTAAAGTTTAATAAAAGCCGTATCCAGAAATGCATAAATGAGGAAAATCGGCTAAGTTGTGGAAAAGTTATGGTTCCTCGGAGATAAGGAAGATATCAATATTTGTTCAAAACGATGATTTTGACCATTTATCACTATTGTGGTCATATTTTCTAAAATATGGGTCAAAATCAAGTGTGGTAAAGTTTTTTTATACTCATTTTAATACCAGAAATCGATAAGGCACAAAAAATTCCGATTTTAAAATTTTCACTTTTTTGGCATTTTGGTAGGAGTTAACGTGCAAAAATTTTCAAAAAATTAGTCAAATTTTAAAACTGACAATATGAACAATTTTTTGATGTACAATAAAAATATGATCAATACTATTGATAGAAATGCATAAATTTTGAAAATCGGCTGATTTTTAGCTAAGTTATGGCTTCTCAAAGTTGCAAATGTCTCAGTTTTTTAAACCAAAAACACGTTTTTTTTCAATTTATCACTTTCCTGGCCATATTTTTCAAAACATGTAATAAACCTTATATACCGATTTAAAATATAAAAAAAGCTGTATCCAGAAATGCATAAATGAGGAAAATCGGCTAAGTTGTTGATAAGTTATGGTTTCTCAAAGATGGGGAAGATATCAATTTTTGTTCAAAACGATGATTTATTTATAACAATTGTGGCCATATTTTCTAAAATATGGGTCAAAATCAAGTGTGGTAAAGTTTTTTATACTCATTTTAATACCAGAAATCGATTGGGCACAAGAAATTCCGATTTTAAAATTTTCACTTTTTTGACATTTTTGCTAGTAGTAAGTTTGCAAAATTTGTCAAAAAATGGGTCAAAAATTGAAACTGAAAGTATTTTAATTTTTTTGACGTAGATTCAAAATGTGATAATTACCATTGACAGAAATGCAAAAATTTTGAAAATCGGTTGATTTTTAGCTAAGTTATGGCTTCTCAAAGTTGCGAATGTCTCAGATTTTTAAACCAAAAACACATTTTTTTTTCAATTTATCACTTTCCTGGCCATATTTTTCAAAACATGTAATAAACCTTATATTCCTGTTTAAAATATAAAAAAAGCCGTATCCAGAAATGCATAAATGAGGAAAATCGGCTAAGTTGTTGATAAGTTATGGTTTCTCAAAGATGGGGAAGATAACAATTTTTGTTCAAAACGATGATTTTGTCCATTTATAACTATTGTGGCCATATTTTCTAAAATATGGGTCAAAATCAAGTGTGGTAAAGTTTTTTTATACTCATTTTAATACCAGAAATCGATAAGGCACAAAAAATTCCGATTTTAAAATTTTCACTTGTTTGGCATTTTTGGTAGGAGTTAATGTGCAAAAATTTTCAAAAAATGAGTCAAAATTTTGAAACTGACAATATGAACAATTTTTTGATGTACAATAAAAATATGATCAATACTATTGATAGAAATGCATAAATTTTGAAAATCGGCTGATTTTTAGCTAAGTTATGGCTTCTCAAAGTTGCAAAAGCCCTAAATTTTTAAACAAAATAACACGTTTTTTCAATTTTTCACTTTCTTGCCATATTTTCCAAAACATTTAATAAACCTTATATACCGATTTAAAGTATAATGAAAGCCGTATCCAGAAATGCATAAATGAGGAAAATCGGCTAAGTTGTGGAAAAGTTATGGTTCCTCGGAGATAAGGAAGATATCAATATTTGTTCGAAACGATGATTTTGACCATTTATCACTATTGTGGTCATATTTTCTAAAATATGGGTCAAAATCAAGTGTGGTAAAGGTTTTTTATACTCATTTTAATACCAGAAATCGATAAGGCACAAAAAATTCCGATTTTAAAATTTTCACTTTTTTGGCATTTTTGGTAGGAGTTAATTTGCAAAATTTGTCTAAAAATGGGTCAAAAATTAAAACTGAAAGTATTTTAATTTTTTTGATGTTGATTCAAAATATGATAAATACCATTGACAGAAATGCAAAAATTTTGAAAATCGGTTGATTTTTAGCTAAGTTATGGCTTCTCAAAGTTGCAAATGTCTCAATTTTTTAAACCAAAAACACGTTTTTTTTCAATTTATTACTTTCCTTGCCATATTTTTCAAAACATGTAATAAACCTTATATACTGATTTAAAGTATAATAAAAGCCGTATCCAGAAATGCATAAATGAGGAAAATCGGCTAAGTTGTGGAAAAGTTATGGTTGCTCGGAGATGAGGAAGATATCAATATTTGTTCAAAACGATGATTTTGACCATTTATCACTATTGTGGTCATATTTTCTAAAATATGGGTCAAAATCAAGTGTGGTAAAGTTTTTTATACTCATTTTAATACCAGAAATCGATAAGGCACAAAAAATTACGATTTTAAAATTTTCACTTTTTTGGCATTTTTGGTAGGAGTTAATGTGTAAAAATTGTCAAAAAATTAGTCAAATTTTAAAATTGACAATATGAACAATTTTTTGATGTACAATAAAAATATGATCAATACTATTGACAGAAATGCATAAATTTTGAAAATCGGCTGATTTTTAGCTAAGTTATGGCTTCTCAAAGTTGCAAAGTCTCAAATTTTTAAACAAAATAACACGTTTTTTCAATTTTTCACTTTCTTGCCATATTTTCCAAAACATTTAATAAACCTTATATACCGATTTAAAGTATAATAAAAGCCGTATCCAGAAATGCATAAATGAGGAAAATCGGCTAAGTTGTGGAAAAGTTATGGTTGCTCGGAGATGAGGAAGATATCAATATTTGTTCAAAACGATGATTTTGACCATTTATCACTATTGTGGTCATATTTTCTAAAATATGGGTCAAAATCAAGTGTGGTAAAGTTTTTTTATACTCATTTTAATACCAGAAATCGATTTGGCACAAAAAATTCCGATTTTAAAATTTTCCCTTTTTTGACATTTTTGCTAGTAGTAAATTTGCAAAATGTGTCAAAAAATGGATCAAAAATTAAAACTGAAAGTATTTTAATTTTTTTGACGTAGATTCAAATTATGATAAATACCATTGACAAAAATGCAAAAATTTTGAAAATCGGTTGATTTTTAGCTAAGTTATGGCTTCTCAAAGTTGCAAATGTCTTAAATTTTTAAACCAAAAACACGTTTTTTTCAATTTATTACTTTCCTTGCCATATTTTTCAAAACATGTAATAAACCTTATATACTGATTTAAAGTTTAATAAAAGCCGTATCCAGAAATGCATAAATGAGGAAAATCGGCTAAGTTGTGGAAAAGTTATGGTTGCTCGGAGATGAGGAAGATATCAATATTTGATCAAAACGATGATTTTGACCATTTATCACTATTGTGGTCATATTTTCTAAAATATGGGTCAAAATCAAGTGTGGTAAAGTTTTTTATACTTATTTTAATACCAGAAATCAATAATGCACAAAAAATTCCGATTTTAAAATTTTCACTTTTTTGACATTTTTGCTAGTAGTAAATTTGCAAAATTTGTCCAAAAATGGGTCAAAAATTGAAACTGAAAGTGTTTTAATTTTTTTGACGTAGATTCAAATTATGATAAATACCATTGACAGAAATGCAAAAATTTTGAAAATCGGTTGATTTTTAGCTAAGTTATGGCTTCTCAAAGTTGCAAATGTCTCAGTTTTTTAAACCAAAAACACGTTTTTTTTCAATTTATCACTTTCCTGGCCATATTTTTCAAAACATGTAATAAACCTTATATACCGATTTAAAATATAAAAAAAGCCGTATCCAGAAATGCATAAATGAGGAAAATCGGCTAAGTTGTTGATAAGTTATGGTTTCTCAAAGATGGGGAAGATATCAATTTTTGTTCAAAACGATGATTTTGTCCATTTATAACTATTGTGGCCATATTTTCTAAAATATGGGTCAAAATCAAGTGTGGTAAAGTTTTTTTATACTCATTTTAAAACCAGATATCGATAAGGCACAAAAATTCCGATTTTAAAATTTTTACTTTTTTGGCATTTTTGGTAGGAGTTAATGTGCAAAAATTGTCAAAAAAATGAGTCAAAATTTTAAAACTGACAATATGAACAATTTTTTGATGTACAATAAAAATATGATCAATACTATTGATAGAAATGCATAAATTTTGAAAATCGGCTGATTTTTAGCTAAGTTATGGCTTCTCAAAGTTGCAAAAGCCCTAAATTTTTAAACAAAATAACACGTTTTTTCAATTTTTCACTTTTTTGCCATATTTTCCAAATTATTTAATAAACCTTATATACCGATTTAAAGTATAATAAAAGCCGTATCCAGAAATGCATAAATGAGGAAAATCGGCTAAGTTGTGGAAAAGTTATGGTTGCTCGGAGATGAGGAAGATATCAATATTTGTTCAAAACGATGATTTTGACCATTTATCACTATTGTGGTCATATTTTCTAAAATATGGGTCAAAATCAAGTGTGGTAAAGTTTTTTTATACTCATTTTAATACCAGAAATCGATAATGCACAGAAAATTCCGATTTTAAAATTTTCACTTTTTTGACATTTTTGCTAGTAGTAAATTTGCAAAATTTGTCAAAAAATGGGTCAAAAATTGAAACTGAAAGTATTTTAATTTTTTTAACGTAGATTCAAAATATGATAAATACCATTGACAGAAATGCAAAAATTTTGAAAATCGGTTGATTTTTAGCTAAGTTATGGCTTCTCAAAGTTGCAAATGTCTCAGTTTTTTAAACCAAAAACACGTTTTTTTCAATTTATCACTTTCCTGGCCATATTTTTCAAAACATGTAATAAACCTTATATTCCTGTTTAAAATATAATAAAAGCCGTATCCAGAAATGCATAAATGAGGAAAATCAGCTAAGTTGTGGAAAAGTTATGGTTGCTCGGAGATGAGGAAGATATCAATATTTTTTCAAAACGATGATTTTGACCATTTATCACTATTGTGGTCATATTTTCTAAAATATGGGTCAAAATCAAGTGTGGTAAAGTTTTTTATACTCATTTTAATACCAGAAATCGATTGGGCACAAAAAATTCCGATTTTAAAATTTTCACTTTTTTGACATTTTTGCTAGTAGTAAATTTGCAAAATTTGTCAAAAAATGGGTCAAAAATTGAAACTGAAAGTATTTTAATTTTTTTGACGTAGATTCAAAATATGATAAATACCATTGACAGAAATGCAAAAATTTTGAAAATCGGTTGATTTTTAGCTAAGTTATGGCTTCTGAAAGTTGCAAAAGTCTCAATTTTTTAAACAAAATAACACGTTTTTTCAATTTTTCACTTTCCTTGCCATATTTTTAAAAACATGTAATAAACCTTATATACCGATTTAAAGTATAATAAAAGCCGTATCCAGAAATGCATAAATGAGGAAAATCGGCTTAGTTGTGGAAAAGTTATGGTTGCTCGGAGATGAGGAAGATATCAATATTTGTTCAAAACGATGATTTTGACCATTTATCACTATTTTGGTCATATTTTGTAAAATATGGGTCAAAATCAAGTGTGGTAAAGTTTTTTATACTCATTTTAATACCAGAAATCGATAAGGCACACAAAATTCCGATTTTAAAATTTCACTTTTTTGACATTTTTGCTAGTAGTAAATTTGCAAAATTTGTCAAAAAATGGGTCAAAAATTGAAACTGAAAGTATTTTAATTTTTTTGACGTAGATTCAAAATATGATAAATACCATTGACAGAAATGCAAAAATTTTGAAAATCGGTTGATTTTTAGCTAAGTTATGGCTTCTCAAAGTTGCAAATGTCTCAGTTTTTTAAACCAAAAACACATTTTTTTTCAATTTATCACTTTCCTGGCCATATTTTTCAAAACATGTAATAAACCTTATATACCGATTTAAAATATAAAAAAAGCCGTATCCAGAAATGCATAAATGAGGAAAATCGGCTAAGTTGTTGATAAGTTATGGTTTCTCAAAGATGGGGAAGATATCAATTTTTGTTCAAAACGATGATTTTGACCATTTATCACTATTGTGGTCATATTTTCTAAAATATGGGTCAAAATCAAGTGTGGGAAAGGTTTTTTATACTCATTTTAATACCAGAAATCGATTGGGCACAAAAAATTCCGATTTTAAAATTTTCACTTTTCTGACATTTTTGCTAGTAGTAAATTTGCAAAATTTGCCAAAAAATGGGTCAAAAATTGAAACTGAAAGTATTTTAATTTTTTGACGTAGATTCAAAATATGATAAATACCATTGACAGAAATGCAAAAATTTTGAAAATCGGTTGATTTTTAGCTAAGTTATGGCTTCTCAAAGTTGCAAATGTCTCAGTTTTTTAAACCAAAAACACATTTTTTTTCAATTTATCACTTTCCTGGCCATATTTTTCAAAACATGTAATAAACCTTATATACCGATTTAAAATATAAAAAAAGCCGTATCCAGAAATGCATAAATGAGGAAAATCGGCTAAGTTGTTGATAAGTTATGGTTTCTCAAAGATGGGGAAGATATCAATTTTTGTTCAAAACGATGATTTTGACCATTTATCACTATTGTGGTCATATTTTCTAAAATATGGGTCAAAATCAAGTGTGGGAAAGGTTTTTTATACTCATTTTAATACCAGAAATCGATTGGGCACAAAAAATTCCGATTTTAAAATTTTCACTTTTCTGACATTTTTGCTAGTAGTAAATTTGCAAAATTTGCCAAAAAATGGGTCAAAAATTGAAACTGAAAGTATTTTAATTTTTTTGACGTAGATTCAAAATATGATAAATACCATTGACAGAAATGCAAAAATTTTGAAAATCGGTTGATTTTTAGCTAAGTTATGGCTTCTCAAAGTTGCAAATGTCTCAGTTTTTTAAACCAAAAACACATTTTTTTTCAATTTATCACTTTCCTGGCCATATTTTTGAAAACATTTAATAAACCTTATATACCGATTTAAAGTATAATAAAAGCCGTATCCAGAAATGCATAAATGAGGAAAATCGGCTTAGTTGTGGAAAAGTTATGGTTCTCGGAGATGAGGAAGATATCAATATTTGTTCAAAACGATGATTTTGACCATTTATCACTATTTTGGTCATATTTTCTAAAATATGGGTCAAAATCAAGTGTGGTAAAGTTTTTTATACTCATTTTAATACCAGAAATCGATAAGGCACACAAAATTCCGATTTTAAAATTTTCACTTTTTTGACATTTTTGCTAGTAGTAAATTTTCAAAATTTGTCAAAAAATGGGTCAAAAATTGAAACTGAAAGTATTTTAATTTTTTTGACGTAGATTCAAAATATGATAAATACCATTGACAGAAATGCAAAAATTTTGAAATTCGGTTGATTTTTAGCTAAGTTATGGCTTCTCAAAGTTGCAAATGTCTCAGTTTTTTAAACCAAAAACACGTTTTTTTTCAATTTATCACTTTCCTGGCCATATTTTTCAAAACATGTAATAAACCTTATATACCGATTTAAAATATAAAAAAAGCCGTATCCAGAAATGCATAAATGAGGAAAATCGGCTAAGTTGTTGATAAGTTAGGTTTCTCAAAGATGGGGAAGATATCAATTTTTGTTCAAAACGATGATTTTGATCATTTAACACTATTGTGGTCATATTTTCTAAAATATGGGTCAAAATCAAGTGTGGGAAAGGTTTTTTATACTCATTTTAATACCAGAAATCGATTGGGCACAAAAAATTCCGATTTTAAAATTTTCACTTTTCTGACATTTTTGCTAGTAGTAAATTTGCAAAATTTGCCAAAAAATTGGTTAAAAATTGAAACTGAAAGTATTTTAATTTTTTTGACGTAGATTCAAAATATGATAAATACCATTGACAGAAATGCAAAAATTTTGAAAATCGGTTGATTTTTAGCTAAGTTATGGCTTCTCAAAGTTGCAAGAGTCTCAATTTTTTAAACCAAAAACACGTTTTTTTTCAATTTATCACTTTCCTGGCCATATTTTTGAAAACATGTAATAAACCTTATATACCGATTTAAAGTATATTAAATGCCGTATCCAGAAATGCATAAATGAGGAAAATCAGCTAAGTTGTGGAAAAGTTATGGTTGCTCGGAGATGAGGAAGATATCAATATTTGTTCAAAACGATGATTTTGACCATTTATCACTATTGTGGTCATATTTTCTAAAATATGGGTCAAAATCAAGTGTGGTAAAGTTTTTTATACTCATTTTAATACCAGAAATCGATTGGGCACAAAAAATTCCGATTTTAAAATTTTCACTTTTTTGACATTTTTGCTAGTAGTAAATTTGCAAAATTTGCCAAAAAATGGGTCAAAAATTGAAACTAAAAGTATTTTATTTTTTTTGACGTAGATTCAAAATATGATAAATACCATTGACAGAAATGCAAAAATTTTGAAAATCGGTTGATTTTTAACTAAGTTATGGCTTCTCAAAGTTGCAAATGTCTCAGTTTTTTAAACCAAAAACACGTTTTTTTTCAATTTATCACTTTCCTGGCCATATTTTTCAAAACATGTAATAAACCTTATATACCGATTTAAAATATAAAAAAAGCCGTATCCAGAAATGCATAAATGAGGAAAATCGGCTAAGTTGTTGATAAGTTATGGTTTCTCAAAGATGGGGAAGATATCAATTTTTGTTCAAAACGATGATTTTGTCCATTTATAACTATTGTGGCCATATTTCCTAAAATATGGGTCAAAATCAAGTGTGGGAAAGGTTTTTTATACTCATTTTAATACCAGAAATCGATAAGGCACAAAAAATTCCGATTTTAAAATTTTCACTTTTTTGGCATTTTTGGTAGGAGTTAATGTGCAAAAATTGTCAAAAAATGAGTCAAATTTTAAAACTGACAATATGAACAATTTTTTGATGTACAATAAAAATATGATCAATACTATTAATAGAAATGCATAAATTTTGAAAATCGGCTGATTTTTAGCTAAGTTATGGCTTCTCAAAGTTGCAAAAGTCTCAATTTCTTAAACAAAATAACACGTTTTTTCAATTTTTCACTTTCCTTGCCATATTTTCCAAAACATTTAATAAACCTTATATACCGATTTAAAGTATAATAAAAGCCGTATCCAGAAATGCATAAATGAGGAAAATCGGCTTAGTTGTGGAAAAGTTATGGTTGCTCGGACATGAGGAAGATATCAATATTTGTTCAAAACGATGATTTTGACCATTTATCACTATTGTGGTCATATTTTCTAAAATATGGGTCAAAATCAAGTGTGGTAAAGTTTTTTATACTCATTTTAATACCAGAAATCGATAAGGCACACAAAATTCCGATTTTAAAATTTTCACTTTTTTGACATTTTTGCTAGTAGTAAATTTGCAAAATTTGTCAAAAATGGGTCAAAAATTGAAACTGAAAGTATTTTAATTTTTTTGACGTAGATTCAAAATATGATAAATACCATTGACAGAAATGCAAAAATTTTGAAAATCGGTTGATTTTTAGCTAAGTTATGGCTTCTCAAAGTTGCAAATGTCTCAGTTTTTTAAACCAAAAACACGTTTTTTTTCAATTTATCACTTTCCTGGCCATATTTTTCAAAACATGTATTAAACCTTATATACCGATTTAAAATATAAAAAAAGCCGTATCCAGAAATGTTGTTGATAAGTTATGGTTTCTCAAAGATGGGGAAGATATCAATTTATGTTCAAAACGATGATTTTGTCCATTTTTAACTATTGTGGCCATATTTCTTAAAATATGGGTCAAAATCAAGTGTGGTAAAGTTTTTTATACTCATTTTAATACCAGAAATCGATTGGGCACAAAAAATTCCGATTTTAAAATTTTCACTTTTTTGACATTTTTGGTAGGAGTTAATGTGCAAAAATTGTCAAAAAATGAGTCAAATTTTAAAACTGACAATATGAACAATTTTTTGATGTACAATAAAAATATGATAAATACCATTGACAGAAATGCAAAAATTTTGAAAATCGGTTGATTTTTAGCTAAGTTATGGCTTCTCAAAGTTGCAAATGTCTCAGTTTTTTAAACCAAAAACACGTTAAGTTGTTGATAAGTTATGGTTTCTCAAAGATGGGGAAGATATCAATTTTTGTTCAAAACGATGATTTTGACCATTTATCACTATTGTGGTCATATTTTCTAAAATATGGGTCAAAATCAAGTGTGGTAAAGTTTTTATACTCATTTTAATACCAGAAATCGATTGGGCACAAAAAATTCCGATTTTAAAATTTTCACTTTTTTGACATTTTTGGTAGGAGTTAATGTGCAAAAATTGTCAAAAAATGAGTCAAATTTTAAAACTGAGAATATGAACAATTTTTTGATGTACAATAAAAATATGATCAATACTTTTAATAGAAATGCATAAATTTTGAAAATCGGCTGATTTTTAGCCAAGTTATGGCTTCTCAAAGTTGCAAAAGTCTCAATTTTTTAAACAAAATAACACGTTTTTTCAATTTTTCACTTTCCTTGCCATATTTTTCAAAACATTTAATAAACCTTATATACCGATTTAAAGTATAGAAAAACCCGTATCCAGAAATGCATAAATGAGGAAAATCGGCTTAGTTGTGGAAAAGTTATTGTTGCTCGGAGATGAGGAAGATATCAATATTTGTTCAAAACGATGATTTTGACCATTTATCACTATTGTGGTCATATTTTCTAAAATATGGGTCAAAATCAAGTGTGGTAAAGTTTTTTATACTCATTTTAATACCAGAAGTCGATAATGCACAAAAAATTCCGATTTTAAAATTTTCACTTTTTTGACATTTTTGCTAGTAGTAAATTTGAAAAATTTGTCAAAAAAATGGGTCAAAAATTGAAACTGAAAGTATTTCAATTTTTTGACGTAGATTCAAAATATGTTAAATACCATTGACAGAAATGCAAAAATTTTGAAAATCGGTTGATTTTTAGCTAAGTTATGGCTTCTCAAAGTTGCAAATGTCTCAGTTTTTTAAACCAAAAACACGTTTTTTTTCAATTTATCACTTTCCTGGCCATATTTTTCAAAACATGTATTAAACCTTATATACCGATTTAAAATATAAAAAAAGCCGTATCAAGAAATGCATAAATGATGAAAATCGGCTAAGTTGTGCAAAAGTTATAGTTCCTCAAAGATGAGGAAGATATCAATATTTGTTCAAAACGATGATTTTGTCCATTTATAACTATTGTGGCCATATTTTCTAAAATATGGGTCAAAATCAAGTGTGGTAAAGTTTTTTTATACTCATTTTAATACCAGAAATCGATAAGGCACAAAAAATTCCGATTTTAAAATTTTCACTTTTTTTGGTATTTTTGGTAGGAGTTAATGTGCAAAAATTGTCAAAAAATTAGCCAAATTTTAAGACTGACAATATGAACAATTTTTTGATATACAATAAAAATATGATCAATACTATTGATAGAAATGCATAAATTTTGAAAATCGGCTGATTTTTAGCTAAGTTATGGCTTCTGAAAGTTGCAAAAGTCTCAATTATTTAAACAAAATAACACGTTTTTTCAATTTTTCACTTTCCTTGCCATATTTTTCAAAACATGTAATAAACCTTATATACCGATTTAAAGTATAATAAAAGCCGTATCCAGAAATGCATAAATGAGGAAAATCGGCTAAGTTGTGGAAAAGTTATGGTTCCTCGGAGATGAGGAAGATATCAATGTTTGTTCAAAACGATGATTTTGACCATTTATCACTATTGTCGTCATATTTTCTAAAATATGGGTCAAAATCAAGTGTGGTAAAGTTTTTTTATACTCATATTAATACCAGAAATTGATAAGGCACACAAAATTCCGATTTTAAAATTTTCACTTTTTTGGCATTTTTGGTAGGAGTTAATGTGCAAAAATTGTTAAAAAATGAGTCAAATTTTAAAACTGAAAGTATTTTAATTTTTTGACGTAGATTCAAAATATGATAAATACCATTGACAGAAATGCAAAAATTTTGAAAATCGGTTGATTTTTAGCTAAGATATGGCTTCTCAAAGTTGCAAAAGTCTCAATTTTTTAAACCAAATAACACGTTTTTTTTAATTTATCACTTTCCTTGCCATATTTATCAAAACATGTAATAAACCTTATATACCGATTTAAAGTATAATAAAAGCCGTATCCAGAAATGCATAAATGAGGAAAATCGGCTAAGTTGTGGAAAAGTTATGGTTGCTCGGAGATGAGGAAGATATCAATATTTGTTCAAAGCGATGATTTTGACCATTTATCACTATTGTGGTCATATTTTCTAAAATATGGGTCAAAATCAAGTGTGGTAAAGTTTTTTTATACTCATTTTAATACCAGAAATCGATAAGGCACAAAAAATTCCGATTTTAAAATTTTCACTTTTTTTTGGCATTTTTGGTAGGAGTTAATGTGCAAAAATTGTCAAAAAATGAGCCAAATTATAAGACTGACAATATGAACAATTTTTTGATATACAATAAAAATATGATCAATACTATTGATAGAAATGCATAAATTTTGAAAATCGGCTGATTTTTAGCTAAGTTATGGCTTCTGAAAGTTGCACAAGTCTCAATTTTTTAAACAAAATAACACGTTTTTTCAATTTTTCACTTTCCTTGCCATATTTTTCAAAACATGTAATAAACCTTATATACCGATTTAAAGTATAATAAAAGCCGTATACAGAAATGCATAAATGAGGAAAATCGGCTAAGTTGTGGAAAAGTTATGGTTGCTCGGAGATGAGGAAGATATCAATATTTGTTCAAAGCGATGATTTTGACCATTTATCACTATTGTGGTCATATTTTCTAAAATATGGGTCAAAATCAAGTGTGGTAAAGTTTTTTTATACTCATTTTAATACCAGAAATCGATTGGGCACAAAAAATTCCGATTTTAAAATTTTCACTTTTTTTGGCATTTTTGGTAGGAGTTAATGTGCAAAAATTGTCAAAAAATGAGCCAAATTATAAGACTGACAATATGAACAATTTTTTGATATACAATAAAAATATGATCAATACTATTGATAGAAATGCATAAATTTTGAAAATCGGCTGATTTTTAGCTAAGTTATGGCTTCTGAAAGTTGCACAAGTCTCAATTTTTTAAACAAAATAACACGTTTTTTCAATTTTTCACTTTCCTTGCCATATTTTTCAAAACATGTAATAAACCTTATATACCGATTTAAAGTATAATAAAAGCCGTATCCAGAAATGCATAAATGAGGAAAATCGGCTAAGTAGTGGAAAAGTTATGGTTCCTCAAAGATGAGGAAGATATCATTTTTTGTGGAAAACGATGAAATTGACTATTTATCACTATTTTTTGATGTACATTCAAAATATGATCAATACCATTGACAGAAATGCAAAAATTTTGAAAATCGGTTGATTTTTAGCTAAGATATGGCTTCTCAAAGTTGCAAATGTCTCAATTTTTTAAACCAAATAACACGTTTTTTTTAATTTATCACTTTCCTTGCCATATTTATCAAAACATTTAATAAACCTTATATACCGATTTAAAGTATTATAAAAGCCGTATCCAGAAATGCATAAATGAAGAAAATCGGCTAAGTTGTGCAAAAGTTATGGTTCCTCAAAGATGAGGAAG
Source organism: Drosophila quadrilineata (assembly GCA_018150725.1). NCBI lineage: Eukaryota > Metazoa > Arthropoda > Insecta > Diptera > Drosophilidae > Drosophila > Drosophila quadrilineata. The sequence goes on along the minus strand of JAECWN010000227.1, from coordinate 27,095 downwards.
ATATCATTTTTTGTGGAAAACGATGAAATTGACTATTTATCACTATTTTTTGATGTACATTCAAAATATGATCAATACCATTGACAGAAATGCAAAAATTTTGAAAATCACTTGATTTTTAGCTAAGTTATGGCTTCTCAAAGTTGCAAATGTCTCAATTTTTTAAACCAAAAACACGTTTTTTTTCAATTTATCACTTTCCTGGCCATATTTTTCAAAACATGTAATTAACCTTATATACCGATTTAAAATATAAAAAAAGCCGTATCCAGAAATGCATAAATGAGGAAAATTGGCTAAGTTGTTGATAAGTTATGGTTTCTCAAAGATGGGGAAGATATCAATTTTTGTTCAAAACGATGATTTTGTCCATTTATAACTATTGTGGCCATATTTTCTAAAATATGGGTCAAAATCAAGTGTGGTAAAGTTTTTTTATACTCATTTTAATACCAGAAATCGATAAGGCACAAAAAATTCCGATCTTAAAATTTTCACTTTTTTGGCATTTTTGGTAGGAGTTAATGTGCAAAAATTGTCAAAAAATGAGTCAAATTTTAAAACTGACAATATGAACAATTTTTTGATGTACAATAAAAATATGATCAATACTATTGATAGAAATGCATTAATTTTGAAAATCGGCTGATTTTTAGCTAAGTTATGGCTTCTCAAAGTTGCAAAAGTCTCAATTTTTTAAACAAAATAACACGTTTTTTCAATTCTTCACTTTCATTGCCATATTTTTCAAAACATGTAATAAACCTTATATACCGATTTAAAGTATAATAAAAGCCGTATCCAGAAATGCATAAATGAGGAAAATCGGCAAAGTAGTGGAAAAGTTATGGTTCCTCGGAGATGAGGAAGATATCAATATGTTTTCAAAACGATGATTTTGACCATTTATAACTATTGTGGCCATATTTTCTAAAATATGGGTTAAAATCAAGTGTGGTAAAATAAGGCACACAAAATTCCGATTTTAAAATTTTCACTTTTTTGGCATTTTTGGTAGGAGTTAATGTGCAAAAATTGTCAAAAAATGAGTCAAATTTTAAAACTGAAAGTATTTTAATTTTTTGACGTAGATTCAAAATATGATAAATACCATTGACAGAAATGCAAAAATTTTGAAAATCGGTTGATTTTTAGCTAAGATATGGCTTCTCAAAGTTGCAAATGTCTCAATTATTTAAACCAAATAACACGTTTTTTTTAATTTATCACTTTCCTTGCCATATTTATCAAAACATGAAATAAACCTTATATACCGATTTGAAGTATAATAAAAGCCGTATCCAGAAGTGCATAAATGAGGAAAATCGGCTAAGTTGTGGAAAAGTTATGGTTGCTCGGAGATGAGGAAGATATCAATATTTGTTCAAAGCGATGATTTTGACCATTTATCACTATTGTGGTCATATTTTCTAAAATATGGGTCAAAATCAAGTGTGGTAAAGTTTTTTATACTCATTTTAATACCAGAAATCGATAAGGCACAAAAAATTCCGATTTTAAAATTTTCATTTTTTTGGAATTTTTGGTAAGAGTTAATGTGCAAAAATTGACAAAAAATGGGTCAAATTTTAGAACTGACAATTTGAACAATTTTTTGATGTACAATAAAAGTATGATCAGTACTATTGACAAAAATGCATAAATTTTGAAAATCGGTTGATTTTTCGCTAAGTTATGGCTTCTCAAAGCTGCAAGAGTCTCAATTTTTTGAACCAAATAACATTTTTTTCAATTTTTCACTTTCCTTCCCATATTTTTCAAAACATGTAATAAACCTTATATACCGATTTAAAGTATAATATAAGCCGTATCCAGAAATGCATAAATTAGGAAAATCGGCTAAGTTGTGGAAAAGTTATGGTTCCTCGGAGAGAAGGAAGATATCAATATTTGTTCAAAACGATGATTTTGATAATTTATCACTATTGTGGTCATATTTTCTAAAATATGGGTCAAAATCAAGTGTGGTAAAGTTTTTTTATACTCACTTTAATACCAGAAATCGATTGTGCACAAAAAATTCCGATTTTAAAACTTTCACATTTTTGACATTTTTGCTAGTAGTAAATTTGCAAAATTTGTCAAAAAATGGGTCAAAAATTGAAACTAAAAGTATTTTAATTTTTTGACTTAGATTCAAAATATGATAAATACCATTGACAGAAATGCCAAAAATTTGAAAATCGGTTGATTTTTAGCTAAGATATGGCTTCTCAAAGTTGCAAATGTCTCAATTTTTTAAACCAAATAACACGTTTTTTTTTTAATTTATCACTTTCCTTGCCATATTTATCAAAACATTTTAATAAATCTTATATACCGATTTAAAGTATTATAAAAGCCGTATCCAGAAATTCATAAATGAAGAAAATCGGCTAAGTTGTGCAAAAGTTATGGTTCCTCAAAGATGAGGAAGATATCATTTTTTGTGGAAAACGATGAAATTGACTATTTATCACTATTTTTTGATGTACATTCAAAATATGATCAATACCATTGACAGAAATGCAAAAATTTTGAAAATCGGTTGATTTTTAGCTAAGTTATGGCTTCTCAAAGTTGCAAATGTCTCAATTTTTTAAACCAAAAACACGTTTTTTTTCAATTTATCACTTTCCTGGCCATATTTTTCAAAACATGTAATTAACCTTATATACCGATTTAAAATATAAAAAATGCCGTATCCAGAAATGCATAAATGAGGAAAATCGGCTAAGTTGTTGATAAGTTATGGTTTCTCAAAGATGGGGAAGATATCAATTTTTGTTCAAAACGATGATTTTGTCCATTTATAACTATTGTGGCCATATTTTCTAAAATATGGGTCAAAATCAAGTGTGGTAAAGTTTTTTTATACTCATTTTAATACCAGAAATCGATAAGGCACAAAAAATTCCGATCTTAAAATTTTCACTGTTTTGGCATTTTTGGTAGGAGTTAATGTGCAAAAATTGTCAAAAAATGAGTCAAATTTTAAAACTGACAATATGAACAATTTTTTGATGTACAATAAAAATATGATCAATACTATTGATAGAAATGCATAAATTTTGAAAATCGGCTGATTTTTAGCTAAGTTATGGCTTCTCAAAGTTGCAAAAGTCTCAATTTTTTAAACAAAATAACACGTTTTTTCAATTCTTCACTTTTATTGCCATATTTTTCAAAACATGTAATAAACCTTATATACCGATTTAAAGTATAATAAAAGCCGTATCCAGAAATGCATATGGTTCCTCGGAGATGAGGAAGATATCAATATTTGTTCAAAACGATGATTTTGATTATTTATCACTATTGTGGTCATATTTTCTAAAATATGGGTCAAAATCAAGCGTGGTAAAGTTTTTTATACTCATTTTAATACCAGAAATCGATAAGGCACAAAAAATTCCGATTTTAAAATTTTCATTTTTTTTGGCATTTTTGGTAAGAGTTAATGTGCAAAAATGGTCAAAAAATGGGTCAAATTTTATAACTGACAATTTGAACAATTTTTTGATGCACAATAAAAATATGATCAGTACTATTGACAGAAATGCATAAATTTTGAAAATCGGTTGATTTTTAGCTAAATTATGGCTTCTCAAAGCTGCAAGAGTCTCAATTATTTAAACCAAATATCACATTTTTTATAAAAAAAAGCCGTATCCAGAAATGCATAAATGAGGAAAATCGGCTAAGTTGTTGATAAGTTATGGTTTCTCAAAGATGGGGAAGATATCAATTTTTGTTCAAAACGATGATTTTGTCCATTTATCACTATTGTGGTCATATTTTCTAAAATATGGGTCAAAATCAAGTGTGGTAAAGTTTTTTATACTCATTTTAATACCAGAAATCGTTTGGGCACAAAAAATTCCGATTTTAAAATTTTCACTTTTTAGACATTTTTGTTAGTAGTAAATTTGCAAAATTTGTCAAAAAATGGATCAAAAATTGAAACTGAAAGTATTTTAATTTTTTTGACGTAGATTCAAAATATGATAAATACCATTGACAGAAATGCCAAAAATTTGAAAATCGGTTGATTTTTAGCTAAGATATGGCTTCTCAAAGTTGCAAATGTCTCAATTTTTTAAACCAAATAACACGTTTTTTTTTTAATTTATCACTTTCCTTGCCATATTTATTAAAACATTTAATAAACCTTATATACCGATTTAAAGTATTATAAAAGCCGTATCCAGAAATTCATAAATGAAGAAAATCGGCTAAGTTGTGCAAAAGTTATGGTTCCTCAAAGATGAGGAAGATATCATTTTTTGTGGAAAACGATGAAATTGACTATTTATCACTATTTTTTGATGTACATTCAAAATATGATCAATACCATTAACAGAAATGCAAAAATTTTGAAAATCGGTTGATTTTTAGCTAAGTTATGGCTTCTCAAAGTTGCAAATGTCTCAATTTTTTAAACCAAAAACACGTTTTTTTCAATTTATTACTTTCCTTGCCATATTTTTCAAAACATGTAATAAACCTTATATACCGATTTAAAGTATAATAAAAGCCGTATCCAGAAATGCATAAATGAGGCAAATCGGCTTAGTTGTGGAAAAGTTATGGTTGCTCGGAGATGAGGAAGATATCAATATTTGTTCAAAACGTTGATTTTGACCATTTATCACTATTGTGGTCATATTTTCTAAAATATGGGTCAAAATCAAGTGTGGTAAAGTTTTTTATACTCATTTTAATACCAGAAATCGTTTGGGCACAAAAAATTCCGATTTTAAAATTTTCACTTTTTAGACATTTTTGCTAGTAGTAAATTTGCAAAATTTGTCAAAAAATGGATCAAAAATTGAAACTGAAAGTATTTTAATTTTTTTGACGTAGATTCAAAATATGATAAATACCATTGACAGAAATGCAAAAATTTTGAAAATCGGTTGATTTTTAGCTAAGTTATGGCTTCTCAAAGTTGCAAATGTCTCAATTTTTTAAACCAAAAACACTTTTTTTTTCAATTTATCACTTTCCTGGCCATATTTTTCAAAACATGTAATTAACCTTATATACCGATTTAAAATATAAAAAAAGCCGTATCCAGAAATGCATAAATGAGGAAAATCGGCTAAGTTGTTGATAAGTTATGGTTTCTCAAAGATGGGGAAGATATCAATTTTTGTTCAAAACGATGATTTTGTCCATTTATAACTATTGTGGCCATATTTTCTAAAATATGGGTCAAAATCAAGTGTGGTAAAGTTTTTTTATACTCATTTTAATACCAGAAATCGATAAGGCAAAAAAATTCCGATCTTAAAATTTTCACTGTTTTGGCATTTTTGGTAGGAGTTAATGTGCAAAAATTGTCAAAAAATGAGTCAAATTTTAAAACTGACAATATGAACAATTTTTTGATGTACAATAAAAATATGATCAATACTATTGATAGAAATGCATAAATTTTGAAAATCGGCTGATTTTTAGCTAAGTTATGGCTTCTCAAAGTTGCAAAAGTCTCAATTTTTTAAACAAAATAACACGTTTTTTCAATTCTTCACTTTTATTGCCATATTTTTCAAAACATGTAATAAACCTTATATACCGATTTAAAGTATAATAAAAGCCGTATCCAGAAATGCATATGGTTCCTCGGAGATGAGGAAGATATCAATATTTGTTCAAAACGATGATTTTGATTATTTATCACTATTGTGGTCATATTTTCTAAAATATGGGTCAAAATCAAGCGTGGTAAAGTTTTTTTATACTCATTTTAATACCAGAAATCGATAATGCACAAAAAATTCCGATTTTAAAATTTTCATTTTTTTTGGCATTTTTGGTAAGAGTTAATGTGCAAAAATTGTCAAAAAATGGGTCAAATTTTATAACTGACAATTTGAACAATTTTTTGATGCACAATAAAAATATGATCAGTACTATTGACAGAAATGCATAAATTTTGAAAATCGGTTGATTTTTAGCTAAATTATGGCTTCTCAAAGCTGCAAGAGTCTCAATTATTTAAACCAAATATCACATTTTTTATAAAAAAAAGCCGTATCCAGAAATGCATAAATGAGGAAAATCGGCTAAGTTGTTGATAAGTTATGGTTTCTCAAAGATGGGGAAGATATCAATTTTTGTTCAAAACGATGATTTTGTCCATTTATAACTATTGTGGCCATATTTTCTAAAATATGGGTCAAAATCAAGTGTGGTAAAGTTTTTTTTATACTCATTTTAATACCAGAAATCGATAAGGCACAAAAAATTCCGATTTTAAAATTTTCACTTTTTTGGCATTTTTGGTAGGAGTTAATGTGCAAAAATTGTCAAAAAATGGGTCAAAAATTGAAACTAAAAGTATTTTAATTTTTTGACGTAGATTCAAAATATGATAAATACCATTGACAGAAATGCAAAAATTTTGAAAATCGGTTGATTTTTAGCTAAGTTATGGCTTCTCAAAGTTGCAAAGTCTCAATTTTTTAAACCAAAAAACACGTTTTTTCAATTTATCACTTTCCTTGCCATATTTTTCAAAACATGTAATAAACCTTATATACCGATTTAAAGTATAATAAAAGCCGTATCCAGAAATGCATAAATGAGGAAAATCGGCTTAGTTGTGGAAAAGTTATGGTTGCTCGGAGATGAGGAAGATATCAATATTTGTTCAAAACGATGATTTTGACCATTTATCACTATTGTGGTCATATTTTCTAAAATATGGGTCAAAATCAAGTGTGGTAAAGTTGTTTATACTCATTTTAATACCAGAAATCGATTGGGCACAAAAAATTCCGATTTTAAAATTTTCACTTTTTTGACATTTTTGATAGTAGTAAATTTGCAAAATTTGTCAAAAAATGGGTCAAAAATTGAAACTAAAAGTATTTTAATTTTTTGACGTAGATTCAAAATATGATAAATACCATTGACAGAAATGCAAAAATTTTGAAAATCGGTTGATTTTTAGCTAAGATATGGCTTCTCAAAGTTGCAAATGTCTCAATTTTTTAAACCAAATAACACGTTTTTTTTTTTAATTTATCACTTTCCTTGCCATATTTATCAAAACATTTAATAAACCTTATATACCGATTTAAAGTATTATAAAAGCCGTATCCAGAAATGCATAAATGAAGAAAATCGGCTAAGTTGTGCAAAAGTTATGGTTCCTCAAAGATGAGGAAGATATCATTTTTTGTGGAAAACGATGAAATTGACTGTTTATCACTATTTTTTGATGTACATTCAAAATATGATCAATACTATTGATAGAAATGCATAAATTTTGAAAATCGGTTGATTTTTAGCTAAGTTATGGCTTCTCAAAGTTGCAAATGTCTCAATTTTTTAAACCAAAAACACGTTTTTTTCAATTTATTACTTTCCTTGCCATATTTTTCAAAACATGTAATAAACCTTATATACCGATTTAAAGTATAATAAAAGCCGTATCCAGAAATGCATAAATGAGGAAAATCGGCTTAGTTGTGGAAAAGTTATGGTTGCTCGGAGATGAGGAAGATATCAATATTTGTTCAAAACGATGATTTTGACCATTTATCACTATTGTGGTCATATTTTCTAAAATATGGGTCAAAATCAAGTGTGGTAAAGTTGTTTATACTCATTTTAATACCAGAAATCGATTGGGCACAAAAATTCCGATTTTAAAATTTTCACTTTTTTGACATTTTTGATAGTAGTAAATTTGCAAAATTGGTCAAAAAATGGGTCAAAATTGAAACTAAAAATATTTTAATTTTTTGACGTAGATTCAAAATATGATAAATACCATTGACAGAAATGCAAAAATTTTGAAAATCGGTTGATTTTTAGCTAAGATATGGCTTCTCAAAGTTGCAAATGTCTCAATTTTTTAAACCAAATAACACGTTTTTTTTTTTTTAATTTATCACTTTCCTTGCCATATTTATCAAAACATTTAATAAACCTTATATACCGATTTAAAGTATTATAAAAGCCGTATCCAGAAATGCATAAATGAAGAAAATCGGCTAAGTTGTGCAAAAGTTATGGTTCCTCAAAGATGAGGAAGATATCATTTTTTTGGAAAACGATGAAATTGACTGTTTATCACTATTTTTTGATGTACATTCAAAATATGATCAATACTATTGATAGAAATGCATAAATTTTGAAAATCGGTTGATTTTTAGCTAAGTTATGGCTTCTCAAAGTTGCAAATGTCTCAATTTTTTAAACCAAAAACACGTTTTTTCAATTTATTACTTTCCTTGCCATATTTTTCAAAACATGTAATAAACCTTATATACCGATTTAAAGTATAATAAAAAGCCGTATCCAGAAATGCATAAATGAGGAAAATCGGCTTAGTTGTTGAAAAGTTATGGTTGCTCGGAGATGAGGAAGATATCAATATTTGTTCAAAACGATGATTTTGACCATTTATCACTATTGTGGTCATATTTTCTAAAATATGGGTCAAAATCAAGTGTGGTAAAGTTTTTTATACTCATTTTAATACCAGAAATTGATAAGGCACACAAAATTCCGATTTTAAAATTTTCACTTTTTTGGCATTTTTGGTAGGAGTTAATGTGCAAAAATTGTCAAAAAATTAGTCAAATTTTAAAACTGAAAGATATTTTAATTTTTTTGACGTAGATTCAAAAATATGATAAATACCATTGACAGAAATGCAAAAATTTTGAAAATCGGTTGATTTTTAGCTAAGTTATGGCTTCTCAAAGTTGCAAATGTCTCAATTTTTTAAACCAAAAACACGTTTTTTTCAATTTATTCACTTTCCTTGCCATATTTTTCAAAACATGTAATAAACCTTATATACCGATTTAAAGTATAATAAAAGCCATATCCAGAAATGCATAAATGAGGAAAATCAGCTTAGTTGTGGAAAAGTTATGGTTGCTCGGAGATGAGGAAGATATCAAAATTTGTTCAAAACGATGATTTTGACCATTTATCACTATTGTGGTCATATTTTCTAAAATATGGGTCAAAATCAAGTGTGGTAAAGTTGTTTATACTCATTTTAATACCAGAAATCGATTGGGCACAAAAAATTCCGATTTTAAAATTTTCACTTTTTTGACATTTTTGATAGTAGTAAATTTGCAAAATTTGTCAAAAAATGGGTCAAAAATTGAAACTAAAAGTATTTTAATTTTTTGACGTAGATTCAAAATATGATAAATACCATTGACAGAAATGCAAAAATTTTGAAAATCGGTTGATTTTTAGCTAAGATATGGCTTCTCAAAGTTGCAAATGTCTCAATTTTTTAAACCAAATAACACGTTTTTTTTTAAATTTATCACTTTCCTTGCCATATTTATCAAAACATTTAATAAACCTTATATACCGATTTAAAGTATTATAAAAGCCGTATCCAGAAATGCATAAATGAAGAAAATCGGCTAAGTTGTGCAAAAGTTATGGTTCCTCAAAGATGAGGAAGATATCATTTTTTGTGGAAAACGATGAAATTGACTATTTATCACTATTTTTTGATGTACATTCAAAATATGATAAATACCATTGACAGAAATGCAAAAATTTTGAAAATCGGTTGATTTTTAGCTAAGTTATGGCTTCTCAAAGTTGCAAATGTCTCAATTTTTTAAACCAAAAACACGTTTTTTTCAATTTATTACTTTCCTTGCCATATTTTTCAAAACATGTAATAAACCTTATATACCGATTTAAAGTATAATAAAAGCCGTATCCAGAAATGCATAAATGAGGAAAATCGGCTTAGTTGTGGAAAAGTTATGGTTGCTCGGAGATGAGGAAGATATCAATATTTGTTCAAAACGATGATTTTGACCATTTATCACTATTGTGGTCATATTTTCTAAAATATGGGTCAAAATCAAGTGTGGTAAAGTTGTTTATACTCATTTTAATACCAGAAATTGATAAGGCACACAAAATTCCGATTTTAAAATTTTCACTTTTTTGGCATTTTTGGTAGGAGTTAATGTGCAAAAATTGTCAAAAAATGAGTCAAATTTTAAAACTGAAAGTATTTTAATTTTTTGACGTAGATTCAAAATATGATAAATACCATTGACAGAAATGCAAAATTTTGAAAATCGGTTGATTTTTAGCTAAGTTATGGCTTCTCAAAGTTGCAAATGTCTCAATTTTTTAAACCAAAAACACGTTTTTTTCAATTTATTACTTTCCTTGCCATATTTTTCAAAACATGTAATAAACCTTATATACCGATTTAAAGTATAATAAAAGCCGTATCCAGAAATGCATAAATGAGGAAAATCGGCTTAGTTGTGGAAAAGTTATGGTTGTTCGGAGATGAGGAAGATATCAATATTTGTTCAAAACGATGATTTTGACCATTTATCACTATTGTGGTCATATTTTCTAAAATATGGGTCAAAATCAAGTGTGGTAAAGTTGTTTATACTCATTTTAATACCAGAAATCGATTGGGCACAAAAAATTCCGATTTTAAAATTTTCACTTTTTTGACATTTTTGATAGTAGTAAATTTGCAAAATTTGTCAAAAAATGGGTCAAAAATTGAAACTAAAAGTATTTTAATTTTTTGACGTAGATTCAAAATATGATAAATACCATTGACAGAAATGCAAAAATTTTGAAAATCGGTTGATTTTTAGCTAAGATATGGCTTCTCAAAGTTGCAAATGTCTCAATTTTTTAAACCAAATAACACGTTTTTTTTAAATTTATTACTTTCCTTGCCATATTTTTCAAAACATTTAATAAACCTTATATACCGATTTAAAGTATAATAAAAGCCGTATCCAGAAATGCATAAATGAGGAAAATCGGCTAAGTTGTGAAAAAAGTTATGGTTCCTCGAAAGATGAGGAAGATATCAATATTTGTTCAAAACGATGATTTTGACCATTTATCACTATTTTTTGATGTACATTTTCTAAAATATGATAAATACCATTGACAGAAATGCTAAAATTTTGAAAATCGGTTGATTTTTAGCTAGAGTTATAAGGCTTCTCAAAGTTGCAAATGTCTCAATTTTTTAAACCAAAAACACGTTTTTTGCATTTTTTACTTTCCTGTGCCATATTTTTCAAAAAATGTCAATAAACCTAAATATAATACCGATTTAAAATATAATAAACGCCGTATCCAGAAATGCAAAAATTTGGAAAATCGGCTTGATTGTGGAAAAGTTATGGTTGCTCGGAGATGAGGAAGATATCAATATTTGTTCAAAAACGATGATTTTGACCATTTATCACTATTCTTGCCATATTTTCAAAACATTAAAATATGGGTCAAAATCAAGTGTGGTAAAGTTGTTTATACTCATTTTAATACCAGAAATTGATAAGGCACAATATTCAAAATATTTTGATCATTTATCACATTTTAAAATTTTCTACAATTTGTGCAATTTTTGTGGTAGGAGTTAATGTGCAAAAATTGTCAAAAAATGAGTCAAATTTTAAAACTGAAAGTATTTTAATTTTTTGACGTAGATTCAAAATATGATAAATACCATTGACAGAAATGCAAAAATTTTGAAAATCGGTTGATTTTTAGCTAAGTTATGGCTTCTCAAAGTTGCAAATGTCTCAATTTTTTAAACCAAAAACACGTTTTTTCAATTTATCACTTTCCTTGCCATATTTTTCAAAACATGTAATAAACCTTATATACCGATTTAAAGTATAATAAAAGCCGTATCCAGAAATGCATAAATGAGGAAAATCGGCTTAGTTGTGGAAAAGTTATGGTTCCTCGGAGATGAGGAAGATATCAATATTTGTTCAAAACGATGATTTTGACCATTTATCACTATTGTGGTCATATTTTCTAAAATATGGGTCAAAATCAAGTGTGGTAAAGTTTTTTATACTCATTTTAATACCAGAAATCGATTGGGCACAAAAATTCCGATTTTAAAATTTTCACTTTTTTGACATTTTTGATAGTAGTAAATTTGCAAAATTTGTCAAAAAATGGGTCAAAATTGAAACTGAAAAGTATTTTAATTTTTTGACGTAGATTCAAAATATGATAAATACCATTGACAGAAATGCAAAAATTTTGAAAATCGGTTGATTTTTAGCTAAGTTATGGCTTCTCAAAGTTGCAAATGTCTCAATTTTTTAAACCAAAAACACGTTTTTTTCAATTTTTCACTTTCCTTGCCATATTTTTCAAAACATGTAATAAACCTTATATACCGATTTAAAGTATAATAAAAGCCGTATCCAGAAATGCATAAATGAGGAAAATCGGCTAAGTTGTGGAAAAGTTATGGTTCCTCGGAGATGAGGAAGATATCAATATTTGTTCAAAACGATGATTTTGATCATTTATCACTATTGTGGTCATATTTTCTAAAATATGGGTCAAAATCAAGTGTGGTAAAGTTTTTTATACTCATTTTAATACCAGAAATCAATAATGCACAAAAAATTCCGACTTTGAAATTTTCACTTTTTTGACATTTTTGCTAGTAGTAAATTTGCAAAATTTGTCAAAAGATGGGTCAAAAATTGAAACTGAAAGTATTTTAATTTTTTTGACGTAGATTCAAAATATGATAAATACCATTGACAGAAATGCAAAAATTTTGAAAATCGGTTGATTTTTAGCTAAGTTATGGCTACTCAAAGTTGCAAATGTCAGTTTTTTAAACCAAAAACACGTTTTTTTTCAATTTATCACTTTCCTGGCCATATTTTTCAAAACATGTAATAAACCTTATATACCGATTTAAAATATAAAAAAAGCCGTATCCAGAAATGCATAAATGAGGAAAATCGGCTAAGTTGTTGATAAGTTATGGTTTCTCAAAGATGGGGAAGATATCAATTTTTGTTCAAAACGATGATTTTGTCCATTTATAACTATTGTGGCCATATTTTCTAAAATATGGGTCAAAATCAAGTGTGGTAAAGTTTTTCTATACTCATTTTAATACCAGAAATCGATAAGGCACAAAAAATTCCGATTTTAAAATTTTAACTTTTTTGGCATTTTTGGTAGGAGTTAATGTGCAAAAATTGTCAAAAAATGAGCCAAATTTTAAGACTGACAATATGAACAATTTTTTGATGTACAATAAAAATATGATCAATACTATTGATAGAAATGCATAAATTTTGAAAATCGGTTGATTTTTAGTTAAGTTATGGCTTCTCAAAGTTGCAAAAGTCTCAATTTTTTAAACCAAATAACACTTTTTTCAATTTTTCACTTTCCTTGCCATATTTTTCAAAACATGTAATAAACCTTATATACCGATTTAAAGTATAATAAAAGCCGTATCCAGAAATGCATAAATGAGGAAAATCGGCTAAGTTGTGGAAAAGTTATGGTTCCTCGGAGATGAGGAAGATATCAATATTTGTTCAAAACGATGATTTTGATCATTTATCACTATTGTGGTCATATTTTCTAAAATATGGGTCAAAATCAAGTGTGGTAAAGTTTTTTTATACTCATTTTAATACCACAAAAAATTCCGACTTTAAAACTTTCACTTTTTTGACATTTTTGCTAGTAGTAAATTTGCAAAATTTGTCAAAACATGGGTCAACAATTGAAACTGAAAGTATTTTAATTTTTTGACGTAGATTCAAAATATGATAAATACCATTGACAGAAATGCAAAAATTTTTAAAATCGGTTGATTTTTAGCTAAGATATGACTTCTCAAAGTTGCAAATGTCTCAATTTTTTAAACCAAAAACACGTTTTTTTTTCAATTAATTACTTTCCTTGCCATATTTTTCAAAACATGTAATTAACCTTATATACCGATTTAAAATATAAAAAAAGCCGTATCCAGAAATGAATAAATGAGGAAAATCGGCTAAGTTGTGGAAAAGTTATGGTTCCTCGGAGATGAGGAAGATATAAATATGTTTTCAAAACGATGATTTTGACCATTTATAACTATTGTGGTCATATTTTCTAAAATATGGGTCAAAATCAAGTGTGGTAAAGTTTTTTTATACTCATTTTAATACCAGAAATCGATAAGGCACAAAAAATTCTGATTTTAAAATTTTCAATTTTTTGGCATTTTTGCTAGGAGTTAATGTGGAAAAATGGTCAAAAAATAGGTCAAATTTTAAAACTGACAATTTGAACAATTTTTTGATGTACAATAAAAATATGATCAGTACTATTGACAGAAATGCATAAATTTTGAAAATCGGTTGATTTTTAGCTAAGTTATGGCTTCTCAAAGCTGCAAGAGTCTCAATTATTTAAACCAAATATCACGTTTTTTATAAAAAAAAAGCCGTATCCAGAAATGCATAAATGAGGAAAATCGGCTAAGTTGTTGATAAGTTATGGATTCTCAAAGATGGGGAAGATATCAATTTTTGTTCAAAACGATGATTTTGTCCATTTATAACTATTGTGGCCATATTTTCTAAAATATGGGTAAAAATCAAGTGTGGTAAAGTTTTTTTATACTCATTTTAATACCAGAAATCGATAAGGCACAAAAAATTCCGATTTTAAAATTTTCACTTTTTTGGCATTCTTGGTAGGAGTTAATGTGCAAAAATTGTCAAAAAATGAGTCAAATTTTAAAACTGACAAAATGAATAACACGTTTTTTCAATTTTTCACTTTCCTTGCCATATTTTTCAAAACATTTAATAAACCTTATATACCGATTTAAAGTATAATAAAAGCCGTATCCAGAAATGCATAAATGAGGAAAATCGGCTAAGTTGTGGAAAAGTTATGGTTGCTCGGAGATGAGGAAGATATCAATATATGTTCAAAACGATGATTTTGACCATTAATCACTCTTGTGGTCATATTTTCTAAAATATGGGTCAAAATCAAGTGTGGTAAAGTTTTTTTATACTCATTTTAATACCAGAAATCGATAATGCACAAAAAATTCCGATTTTAAAATTTTCACTTTTTTGGCATTTTTGGTAGGAGTTAATGTGCAAAAATTGTCAAAAAATGAGTAAAATTTTAAAACTGACAATATGAACAATTTTTTGATGTACAATAAAAATATGATCAATACTATTGATAGAAATGCATAAATTTTGAAAATCGGCTGATTTTTAGCTAAGTTATGGCTTCTCAAAGTTGCAAAAGTCTCAATTTTTTAAACAAAATAACACGTTTTTTCAATTTTTCACTTTCCTTGCCATATTTTTCAAAACATGAGTAGGGTAGAAAGGGGTGTTTTGGCACACTTTTTCATACAAACCTAGGAGTGTTTTACTAGTTGTGTAGAGCAAATGAGTGTCCGATAAGTGAAAAAATCATTCCTGTAGGAGTGTTTTTACTAGTTGTGTAGAGCAAAATGAGTGTCCGATAAGTGAAAAAATCATTCCTGAGTGCGATCGATAAGTGAAAAATGCAACCTTCTGCTATGTGAGTGGGAGGTTTGAATTTGAGTTTGTGAGTAGTGATCGTGATAAGTGAAAAATGCGACCATGTGTTATGAGAGCGGGAGGTTTGAATTTGAATTTGAATTTGCGAGTTGTGAAGACTTGCGTTATGAGAGCGCGGGAGGTTTGAATTTGAATTTGAATTTGCGAGTTGTGAAGGTCGGAATCTGGCTTGGATGCTTCAGCCCGTGCTTCAGCCCGTGCTTCGGCCCGCATGTTGAAGTTCAAGCGCATGCTTGAAGTGTGAGTTATCATGTTTTTTTTTTTTACCTTGAGACTCACCATTATTAATATTGAACTAATAATTAGAAGATCAGAAAGAAAAAATAATTGGCACAGCCGAATGTGTAGTAGTTGATAAGCCTTAAAAAGTCTCAATGTTTCTTGGTTAAGTACACTCATGAGGAAATAGATTTTTTAGAAAATGTGTGTGTGTGTGTGTGGTTGCAAGATTTTGAAGTCCAGTATAAGAAAAAGGCTTACGAATATTGAACTAATAATTAGTTCAGAAAGAAAAATTGTTGAGTTAAGACCTGCTTTAAATTTTAAAGAACAAGGAAAATGAATAATTTACCAATTCAAATAAATGTTGTCACATCAACGACACATCCATGGGAAAATCGGTTTGATCAGGAATTTATCAACTATGATGATGTGTCTGTGGCTTCAACTCATATGTCTGAAGCGTCGAGCGTTGAAAATCTCAATCAAATTTCGGAGGATGCTGCTCGGATCCAAGCGGGGAGAATACCATTTGCTATGGTCAACGCGCAGCCCCCAATCATAGACATCAGTGAAGATGAAAATTGGAATGAATAATATTAGCATATTTAATTATAAGAAATGCTGAATTTATATGTACGCATTTTTAAATATATTAAATTTCATTACAAATTTCAAATATCTCTTTCATTTATTTGTTGATCCAATTTATGATTTCGTTTTTAGAATTACTAAATGCATATATTATATTTTATTACAGCAAATGTATCTTTTATTATATTTTATTACAGCAAATGTATCTTATGTTATATATATTTATTAAATATATTATATTATTTTTTACAACAAATATATCTCTTTCATTTATTTTTAATTCGTTGCTCTAATTTATGATATCGTTGCATTATCTTTAATGCCTTCTCTAAGACATTCACAATGCTCTCATAAATACTTTGAAGAGCGTCATCATCCTCCTCATCAGTTGCTACTGTTGTTGATATTGTTGTTGTTAAAATTGTTACATTTTTCATCATATATAGTATTTTTGTGGCAGCATATAAGTTCCTTACATCTGTGACGTCAATCATATCATCGAACTCTTGACAAAATTCTCGTATTCGTATTAACAACAAGGACAACAGATCAATCATGGAATAATTCAACATGTTTTGCTTTCACTTCTAGAATTCGACTGAACTTTTAGTTTTAGGAGTTGCTCTATGACAATAGAGAATAATTGTTCTATGGCATTAGAGAATAATTTCATCATAAACCGAAAAAAAAAAACCCATTAAAATTTTCAAAAATAAATATTCAGTTTTTCATTATCAAATAAAGTAAAGTGCTACGCTGACCGCGATAAGTTTCATCGAAAAAAAACAAAAAAAAACATGTGTTTTCATTATCAAATAATAAATGTATATTTACATTTTATTTTTTCTAAATAAAAATTTTAAACATAATTACATTTTATTTTTTCTAAATAAAAATTTTAAACATAAATGTCCACAATTAAAAGTGTTGTATTTTTGCTCATTTCTATAGTTATATTCAATAGGTGGTGGCCTTAAATAGTCGACAACTTCAATCGGTGGCTGCAAATCACCAAAACTATCAAAGTATTCCTTATAATTTCCATTTTTGTAATATGCTACCCAATGTGTGCCCCTACCGCTTTCATTATCCAAATTTATTATACCACACTCCTGCATCCATGGTTTCATCGGTAGACGATCACGCATGAAAACGCCACGAAAGTGTCTCAAATGTTGTTGTCCAAAAGCGGTCAAGTCAATATCGGTAAGTGCTCGTTTGGGTAGCATATCTAGCGGTTTTTTGGATGTGCTCTATAAAAGAGTCCATAGCCTCTTCTGTATGGTTTCAAGTAAAGTCCCTTCCCCATTGCAATTGACTCCATATATCTATTGTGTCGGGTTGCCTCAGCCAATTGCTCCTTTCCATTTTTAACATCATTTACGGCTTTGGCAATAGCTGACCCACCACTTGCTAGACCACCAAGCGCTGATAATGCAGCCATAATTGGCACCAGTGGTAAGAATCCACCAATTTTTGGTATTGGTATCACTCTCGGAATTATTGTTGCAATGTTTTTCCTCATCTTCTGTCTACGGAAACTCGGTGGGATTGTTTGTTGTGTTATCTGAATTGCTTTATGTAAACTTGAGGGACTTTTTCGCTTCAAAATACGTTTTGTATGTCTCACAAGGTGTGTGAATGATTTTTTATTGTTCAAGACCGCCGGCTGTTGTCGTCGACCACGACGACGACGACGACGACGACGACGAGGTTGACGAGATTTCCTCTTGTTCTTCATACCTAGACCAAATTTCGTTTTTGTTTTCATAACATTTGTCACAAACCAGGCAACAGAACGTTCTCTGATACCACTATCTATTGCTTTAACACGCTGCCAAGCTTTTTCGGCTAATACAGCGTCGGCACGATGTCGATTATCCAAGTCTTTGAATTGTGAATACGCAATATCGTGTTCTCTACACGCTGCATCTAATGGATTGATACCCTTGTCACCACGCTTTAAACGCTCAACAAGTTTTGTGCCTGGTCCACAAAACTGATATCCGGGCAAATGAAGTTCTACAGGCAATTTATCAATTAGGCTGTTGACAAATCCACCGCCAGTTTTAGACTGACTTGCATTTAATTTTCGTTTATAATTTATTCTCATTTTTTTTGTTTTATGTTTTATAATTATTTTACTAGTGTTTGTGTGTGTGTGTGAAATATCAACTGATCTGTTTCCAATGCAAGTTCGGATTAAATGAAAAAGTTAATAAATATCAATACTTATAGTTTTCCACTATTAGTACTCAATAAACTGCGATTAATAAAGCATCATAAACAAATCAAAATACGAAATGTCGATGACATTTGCGGTGAGGGTGATAGAAATAAAAAAATTGTACATAGTCCGTTGTTACCCAATTCGATACGTGCCCTTATTGTGGGACCATCTAATTGCGGTAAGACAAATGTCATGATAAGTTTAATCGAGAGTCCAAATGGACTTAAATTCCAAAATATCTAGATATATTCCAAGTCGTTGTATCAACCCAAATATCAGTATTTGATGAAATTGATTAAACCAATTAAAGGAATACATCTGTTTACGTTTTCGGATAGAGAAAAAGTGTTAAGTCCAGATAAAGCTCACCCACATTCAATAATGATATTCGATGATGTAATCTGTGATAAACAAACTGCAATAAGAGATTACTTTTGTATGGGTCGTCATAAGCATATCGACTCTTTCTATCTATGTCAAACTTATACAAAAATACCAAAACATTTAATACGTGACAATGCCAATTTAATTATAATATTTAAACAAGATGAAATGAATATTAAACATATTTACAATGATCATGTCATAGGCGATACGACGTTTAAACAATTTATTTAAATTTGTGAACAATGTTGGAAACATAAATACGAATTTGTCGTCATATGCAAAGATAATGATATTGACAAGGGGCGATATAGAAAAGGATTTGATAATTTTATACATTTATGAATATCAGCTTACGATCAGCTTACGATCAGCTTACGATCAGCTTACGATCAGCTCTCGATCAGCTTATCAAAAACAAAACCAAAATCAAAAAAAATATATGTATATAGAGAAAGGATAATATATAATTTTATCTAGTAAATAAATGAGTATTGAAGGAATAACATCAACAATGAGGAAATTAAATACCAAAAAATCTAATGTATTGAATGATTTGATTCAAACAAGATTAGTGTTGATAAAATAAATATGTTGGAAAATACCTTTAAACCAATTACAAAACCATTGAATGTAATTGCTGAAAATTTGATGAAAAAAAATATATACATAACAAACAATAATAAATATCAAAGACAACAACAACAACAACCTAAAAGACAACATGAAAGAATAAAATATCCTACATCTGATTCAGTACTAAGGATTACACGAAGAAAACTCAGTCCAAGTAACACAGATAAACAACAACAACAACCACAACCACAACAGCAACAAAAAGTTGCTATAAAGCGTGAAAGAGGTTATGATGGATCCGATGATGATATGGATGTTGCTGATATTGGGATTGATTTTGATAGGATGTCAAAACGACAAAAAAAGGAATACCCAGACCTTCCTGATAATAGTAATTTTGACACTAGTTCTGATGAGATCCTTAAGAGCTACAATAATTTTTTAGAGGCACAAAAGGTGAAATATCCAGATTTATTAGCAAACACAGATAACGATGATAGCAAAACATCAACACTGCAACGAAATAAATCAAGTTTAAGACGAAAAAAATATTAAATAATGATTCTTCTGATCATGATGATGATGATGACGATGACACAATCCAAAAGAAATTTGCTAAAACTTTGCAAAATAGTAATTCTATGCTAGAAAAAAGTTTTAAAATCAATGGACCCAGATATTACAATACTAAAAAAGGTAGAAATGTGACAAAATCAAACACGGATAATAAAACATCAACAAAAACAACAACATCATTGCAACGAAATAATAATTTATTATTCGATGTTATACCAAGGAAAAAATTTAAATTTGATGATGACACAATCCAAAATAATAGTTCAATGCTAGAAAAAAGTTTAAAAATTAATGGGCCCAGATATTACAATACTAAAAAATGTAGTAACTTAACAAAACCTGATAATTTTGAATTTATAATAAACGACAACATCAACAGAAATAAACGAAAGAAAAAATCGCTCGACGATGAAGCAAGGAAAAAGTTAAATTTGATGATGCATACTTTGAGGCTATTAATGAAAATCAGAATATCAACAAAACAATGCCAAGAGAGCATAGTATTAGTAAAAGAGTTCCCAATAAATCAAGGTTTCTGAAAAACATACAGCTTTTGAAAAGTAAAAAACAATTGGATATGCTGTATGGATTGAATATAAAAGCAAACGGTGATTGGTATTATGCAAATAATAAATTGAAATATAATAACAACACCATTATTATCGATAAATTAAAATGGAAATTGACATCCGGTCTATTTGAATTCTTATTCCATACGAAACCGTTGCATTATTCGACTAAAGACTTGAAAAATTATCGAGAAATTTTGATTAGAACAATCGCTCATAAACGAAACTATCAACTGAATTCACAAATTAAAGGGAGTAAATCATTTAAATATCAACATATCATAAAAAATTTATTTAAACCTAAACTAGCACTTTCCGGAAGAGGTGTATTTACAACAAAATCATATCTAGGAAAACCTCACGGATATAGATATTGGGATGATCCGAATGAACTAATAGAGAGATTACGTTTACTATTAGCGTCTGAGAGCGCCGGAAATACGAATCATAGAAACGAAATTGTATCTATTTTGGAGGAACTTAGAGAGGCAAATATAATAAAATGAATCAGATTAACAAATTTGGTGAAACCGTTTCGCACTCTCATTCATCATCGAATGTCTCAAGTCTGCAAAAATTTGTGATGCATCAACAAAATAAGACGGAAAGTAATTTGGAGAGTCTGAGAAAGGACATAAATATATTAACTGCTAGACTAAATGATCTAAATACATTTCTTCAAACTGACATCGAAGGTAATGTAAAACCCATTTTGGATAGTCTGAGAAAGGATATAAATATATTAACTGGTAGAGTAGGTGATATAAATGCAGCTCTTCAAACTGACATTGAAGATAATGTAAAATTCATTAAAGATACATATGAGGAGTTTGCACTACTTAACCATAAAAGGTATATAGAAGGATTGGAAAATTATATGAAAAACATTGAAAATTTTATCTTTGAATGGATCATTAAGGATAAAAACGAAGAAGAGGTGAAAAAAATTAAAATAAAATATCCTACTATTAAATGGTTAATAAATAAAGAGCGCGATGTATGAAGACATGAATGCAGATAAAAGACATATCATTGAAGAGTTGCATAAACAAGGACGAAAAAATTTCATCAGACGTCGTGTTATAATGAAAGGAATTGATGATTTATGGCAAGCTGATTTAGTTGAAATGATTAATTATGAATTATATAATAGTGGATATCGTTATCTTTTAACTGTCATTGATACGTTTTCTAAACAAGCATGGGCTGTAGCTATTAAAAACAAAACGGCGGACAGCGTTACGAAAAGTATGAAAAGCATTTTCGATGACACACAACGAAAACCAAAAAAACTTACAAACAGATGACGGTAAAGAATTTTATAATAAATCATTTCAAAATCTGATGAAATTAAATCATATTAATCATTATTCAACGTATAGCATTTTAAAAGCGAGTATAGTCGAGCGATTTAACCGAACAATCAAAAATATGATGTGGAAAGAATTCAGCTATCAAGGTAGCTATAAATGGATTAATATTTACAAGGATTTAATTGCTAAATACAATAATACATATCATAGAACAATAAAAATGGCGCCAAACGATGTAAATAAATCAATTGAAAAATTACTCCTCGACAGTGTGTACAGTCATTTGAAAATTATGCATAAACCTAAATTCGAAATAGACGATAATGTTCGCATTAGTAAATACAAACATTTATTTGAAAAAGGCTATACACCAAACTGGACAACTGAAATATTTAAAATCAAAAAAATACAAAATACTAATCCTATTACATATATATTAGAAGATTATCAGGGTCATATTGTTAAAGGTGGTTTCTATGAATATGAGTTATCGAAAACTAAATTCCCCGACACATATCTAGTGGAAAAAGTCATTAGACGACGGGGAAATAGAGTATATGTTAAATGGTTAGGATTCTCATCAGAACACAATTCATGGATTAATTTGTGAATATATGTAATAGTAGTATATGTCGGTGGGATGGAACACACAACACTTCATTCGATTCTGAGGCGTTAAGATGTCAATAACATTGACGCTAACCGGTGATACATCAATACTTACGGCGGATTATTTTCCACCAATTGAGCTTAATGGAAACTATCAGTGTGCCTTAATAAGTTTAGATACATATCATTCGATTCCAAACGTTGATGTAGAAAATAATAAATTTCACATTGGATCCCATATGATTACAATTCCGGTTGGCTCATACGAAATCAACGACATCAGTGAATTGCTTAAAAAAGAATATAACAAACTAAAAGATGATTCAAACTCCACTACAAGTGATGGACAATTAAAAAATAATCGATTTTATGTGCAACCAAACTATAACACTCTACAAACCGAAATTTTCTCTTCAAGAGATCCAATCTATTTCAATAAACCGCAATCCATTGGTTCATTATTAGGATTCACATCAAAAGTATTGGAACCTAAAATACTACATTCATCGGATAAGCAAATTGATATTACGAAAATCAATACAATTTGTGTACAATGTAATATTATAAACGCATCATATATAAATAACGAAGTCGCACACACATTGCATCAGTTTGCACTTGCTGTTAGTCCTGGCTTCAAAATAACTGAGATACCACATAATGTAATATACTTGCCGCTGAATACAAAACAAATACATTCAATCACTTTAAAAATCGTTGATCAAGACGGTACTCTAATTAATTTTCGCGGTGAAAGACTCACAATAAGGTTACAGTTAAAACCAATAAAATAATGATTATATACAACAAAAGGTCGTCGACATTTAACCCATCCTCACTCACTTTTCTAACGTCAAGCCGATCAGACGATACGTGTGTAAACTATAAGAATAATCAACAACAACAACAACAACAACCACAACAACATCAACAACATCAACAAAAAAGACAAAAAACATTAACTGAGCGTAATAAACAATTTCTATTGGATTTGGGTTATAAATTGAAATAAAAAATATATATAAAATGTCACATTTAATTAATGTATTAGAGAAGCCTACCATTGATAATTCAATAATAAAAAAAGACTATCATAGTTATACATCTTATTTGCGATCGTATGACAACAACGATGAAATTCGGATTGCAATACAAAATCAAGATTTGTATGTCTTACCAAGCGAAAGTTTTCTACACATTCAAGGTCACATCACAAAATTAGATAATTCAATCGCAACCGATGTACATTTATTAAATAATTGTATGGCCTATCTGTTTAATGAAATACGATATGAGTTAAACGGTATTGAAATCGATCGCACACGACATTTGGGTGTGACAACCGATTTAAAAAATTATTTATCAATGAGTCAATTTCAACAGAGTATATATCAAAATTCTGGATGGTCAATGGATACACCTTTAAAACTCGAAAAGGGTAACTTTAATTATTGTATACCGTTAAACATGTTACTTGGATTTGCTGAAGACTACAACAAAATAATACTTAATGGAAAACATGAACTAATTCTACTACGAGCAAAGGATAATGAGAATGTTTTCAAAAGTAATGATGTCGCCGGCTCCATATCAAAATACAAGCTAACGATTTCTAGCCTTGTGTGGAAAATACCTCATGTTCAATTGTCAGATAGCTATAAATTAATCATGTTTAAATTAATTGAAAAACAAACACCATTATTGCTACCCTTCAGAAGTTGGGATATCTACTTTAATCCAGTAGTTCCAGAGAGTACTTCATTCATCTGGAATGTGAAGTTAGCTGCTGAAACTGAACGTCCTCGACATATTATTATCGCATTTAAAAGTCCGGATAGGAAGCTAATTCATTGTGATTTAAGTGATGTGAAAGTTTTTCTCAACTCTGAAATGTATCCATACGATGGGTTAAATCAAAATTTTAAAATAAATAGATATGCTCTATTATATGATATGTACGCGAATTTTCAGAAAAGTTATTATGGACGTGAGCCTCAACCATTATTAACGTTAGAGAAATATAAAACTGTTGCCCCCATTATTCATTTGGATGTGAGTCATCAAAATGAAGCAATCAAAAGTGGTCCAATTGATATACGAATTGATGTCAAAACTCTGAACAATATTCCACCACAGACGTCAGCATATTGCATAATAATTCATGATAAATTATTTGAATATACACCAATGACAAATGAAGTGCGTAAAATCCTATAAATACATGAGCACGAAAATCATTTTCCAACAGTTTTTCGTTAAGCGCGCAGTCGATGAAACAAAAAAAATAATCAAACCGAGGAAAGCAGAGATAATGATGATTGGAAAAATAATCGCTATATCTTTTGTTCTATTCAATTTAAATTTGATAAACTCTTATCCTGCATTGATCAATCCGATTATTAACTCAAATGAAAAAAATGTGCAATTTTATATTACATTACCAAACAATGAATGGTTAAAAGTTAACCTTTCATTTGAGTTTATAAATCAAATACCAAAGTTTGCGGCGCTTGAGTCTAATGTAACAACAACAAAAACAACAACAACAACAACAACAACAACAACAACACCACCATCAACAACAACTACACACACAACATTATCTCCAAATAATGAAATTGTTGATGATGATGATGATTATGAGGGATTTCGGGTCGAGGATGCAATCGAATTGTTTCAAAATAATCTTATAAGAATGGAGAGAGATATAGGTGGATTATTGAATATCACGCAACCTTTTATAGATATTTCAATCTACAATATATGTATACAACTATATCGATGCGTTGTTTGTATGCAAGCAATTACGAAAATAAAACTTTAACTATAAAATGTATGGAATATTATGAGAGCACAGTCATTGAACGTATTTCGGAAAACGGTGAGATTGAGAGGGGAAATTGTTGAAAAACGACCATCTGAAAGAGAACAAATTATACTCAACGAGGACATTACCAACTACATCCAAACATTACATATGACTATCAACTAAGAGGGTGAGAGAGATCAAGAATGATCTCATTTTTCCTCTATATATTTTCCTCTATATATATGTATATAATTAGAATAAAACCATCTGAAACTCGATACTAAATATATACACAACGAAGATAACAACAACTGATCATTGAACATATATTTTGGAAAACGTAAGAGGGTGAGAGACCATCTGAGTCGAAACTCAAGATATAAATATACACACATCGAAGATACCAACAACTGAGCGGAGAGAGTTCAGCAAAGAACATATGTTTTTTCCAGTATAAAATCAGAATATCTCTGAAGGTATAAAACTAGTCGATAAGCAATCGGTGTGAACGAAACAATCAAATAATTTTATTTAAAAAATAATAATTGAAATAAAAATGAAAATAATTGTGTTTTTATTATTAATATTGTTGGTGACGGTAAAGTCAATGTTTATTCAACCTGAATATAATAGCAAAACTCTAAATGAATCAAATATTAAATTATGTGCATTTAATCTCACTCTAAACGATACAATAACTGTTAAAGTAAATTTAATTTTTGAAATTCATTCTGAATATTTAAATAATATCAATCGACCTAAACGATATTTAAAGTATGAAAAAATGCCAAAGAATTTCCCCACGGTTGATGAAGCTGTTGAAAAATTTCGTCAATCTCTAATTAAAAAGGAGCAGGATATTGGTGGTATAATTGAGTCACCTCACATAGTTTATCGATATTTCAAACTAAAATACTTGAAAAGTGCCTTTGATATTCGGTGTAGTTATCATAGCGATTATCAAAATAGAATATTGAAAATTCTCTGCACTCACCATAATATTTATATCAATACTGAATCTTCTGAAAATAATATGAGACGTTATCAGCTTGAACGAGACTTTAAAAATTCAAATTCACATGAAAAGATGGTAGAAAAAAGGCAATCAGATCAGTCAAAGCCAAACATTGAGACAGATGACATCGATTCCTATATACAACTTTTACATATGAATATTGAATAATTGAAGAAAAAATGTTTTCAAAAAAAATTATTAATTTTATTCAAAAATATCTAAACATTTTGTCACCTGAGGATAAAGAAAAACTTTTAAATATCCATATGCGGTTAGAGCATATTGAGAATTTAAATATAATTTATAATCAAAATGAAACATCACATAATGATAACAATGATGCTGATGATGATGATGATGATGATGATGATGATGTAATTGATAGCTGCAATCAACAAAAATTGTTATATAAACATGAGGCATGCCAAATTATGACTTCTTATCTCATTTTGTAAGTATATTTATACATATGCATACTGAACTCACATTGAGGGTAATCTTATTATTTCTAATTATAGATCAACACCATCCATATGAGTAATACAGTAATAGTGTTCTCACACAACCAAGAAATTTATTTCGATAGCAGACATACAAATAATATAATATATTAAATAAAAATATATATAACAAAAGATACATTTGCTGTAATAAAATATAATAAAAGATACATTTGTTGTAATATATGCATTTAATAATTCTAAAACGAGATCATAAATTGAATCAACAAATAAATGAAAGAGATATTTGAAATTTGTAATAAAATTTAATTTATTTAAAATGTATACATATAATTAAATATG